>CM075999.1:1885511-1960558 GCA_038087875.1 Malacoraja senta | reverse complement strand
ATTTATAGTGAGATAGTAAAGATCGAATAGGCACGGGGGGGGGGGGGGGGCGCGGGGGGGGGGGGGCGGGGGGGGGGGGGGGGTGCAACGGTGGTGAATGTATGGAATGAGTTGCCCGAGGAGGTAGTTGAGATACGATAACATTTAAGACATGTGGACTAGACGTTTAGTGAAAATGCAGGTAAGGATATGTAGTGCTGGGGTAACTTGGTGGGTCAGGGAAGGGAATGCATAGATGGCATGTGGGGTCAACGTGCTTCTTTAGACTCTATACCATGGATAGGCAATGTTATGTCTGAAGAAACACACCAACCTAAAATGTCGCCTATCCATGTCTTCCAAAGATGCTGTTAAACCTAAGCTTTTCCAGCACCAGTTATAATAGGAATCGGGGAGAGTGGTTCACACACAGAGTGATGGGTATATGGAAGAAACTGGCAGAGGAGTAACATTTTAAAAGATATTTGGACAGGTATATGGATGTGAAATGTTTAGAGGGATATGGGTCGAACGCAGGCAAATGGGACAAGTTGAGATGGGGATCATGTTGGTTGGCATGGATGTTGGGACAAAGGGCGTGTTTCATTGCTCTGTGTCAAGTCAACTTTATCGTCACATACACATACAAGATGTGCAGTGAAATGTCTGTGTCCCTCTGAGGCGTTTGTCGTCCAAGTTTCTGACTGCCATGACTCATGGTGTCATGTTTTGGTGTGGTGTTTGTCTAACTGGTCTTTCTGTCACTTGCAGGTCCTGCTCCTGGATGGCCGGGGCCATCTCCTTGGTCGCCTGGCTGCTATCGTGGCCAAACAGGTCTTACTAGGTACTCATACGTGACCACTTTGCAAGGCAGTTCATATTTGTCTGTGAGGAATGATTCTACTTTGAAGGTTTTATTGAGAATACTTTCATGCACTACCATCTGAGATGCATTTTACATTGTAATCCTCGTTATTTAATCCAGGAAATGCTTACCTATATTTTTCTCTCAAAAGGCCATAAAGTGGTAGTGGTGAGGTGCGAAGGGATCAACATTTCTGGGAATTTTTACCGGAACAAGCGTAAGTTTACTTGCCTTCCCATCCCAAAGGTTGTGGAGCTAAATTGAGAAAAGCTTCATTCTTGTTATGGCTCGAATATTCTTAAGACTGTTTCTGTCTGTGATGAACAATGGATCGAGTTTTCCAACAATGAGAATACCTCACATGCACTACCATCTGAGACATGCAGTCTAATCAAATTGCCTTCATTTTTGCCACAGTCAAAAGTTTGAGATGAATAAAGTCTGTGATTAAATTTAATGTAAAAAGCAGTAACTGTATATCTACTGAAACACTTGGAACTGCTAAGCTATATATTTTATGAATAGCATCGGATTTTCTTCTGTGCAGTTAATCAGCTAATTCTCTTTTTATGTAGTGAAGTATCTTTCTTTTTTGCGAAGAGATGAATACTAATCCTTCTCGTGGCCCATATCACTTCAGAGCACCAAGCCGGATCTTCTGGAGGACAGTAAGAGGTAATAGGCTGTAAAGGGTCATTCATTCACAATTCCTAACTGCCATTGATGTTATACCACCATCTTAAACTGCAGCAGTCTTCCGCAGGCCATTTTATACTGAATTATAAGCAATTGGGATGGGAGAGTTGTGTTCTGAGGGCTTTTAATAATAATGTGCATCAGCTTGAGAATGCATTAATGTAATTAAAGATCCAAATTCTCATTGATAAATGCAACATTCACTGCCAATCCCCATGCAAGAAATGATCAGGGCCAGTTAACTAGGATCAAGTTAAAACTTAAGGCTGCATCTTTTTAAGGAGCATCTTAATGAGTAAAGGGAGCCTTGGATTGGTGCAATGTTTTACTTGTATTGATAACCTAAAACTACTACCTTTCAAACCATTGTGTCTCAGTTATTAATCCATGTACATGGAACCTGTGTAGGTATGGAACAATAAAATAGCATTTTCTCACACTGATTTAAGGTATGTTGCCACACAAGACCAAGAGAGGTCAAGCTGCCTTGGACAGACTGAAGGTCTTTGATGGGATTCCTCCTCCCTATGACAAGGTAACTGGAAAACCAATGTTGTTCAATAATTTGTGTGTATCCTCTGTCACTGATGAATGATTATACCTACATTGTTTGATCTTCGAAATGAGAGAAAACACTAAACTGAGACTCAATGGGTGATCTTCAGATTTGGTTTTGTGTCCTTGCCTGGTGTTAATGTGTGGCGTTTGCATTTCCAGAGAAAACGCATGGTTGTACCAGCAGCCCTGAAGATTGTACGTTTGAAGCCAACTCGCAAGGTGAGAGGGAACATTTACTTTGTGGGGTGGGGGTTATTTTAAGTGTTTGTTTGATGCAAGGCTGAGTCTCAGATTTTGCATTTGATCGCAGATCTCTGCTGAACGTTGTACTCAGCAGCTGAAATCTTGCAGTTAGTTTCTGGGTTAAGGATGTCAGCATGGGGATTTTGCTAGTTTGCTGCTATGAAGCCATTGCCTCAACTTGCTGAAGTAGATAGCATAGGAACATGTCCCATTAGAGATCTATTTGGGAATTTTCCCAGCTTGAATGGGCTTTCTTTTCATCCTTGCCTTGTCTATGGACGCTGCCAAGGCTGATACCCAGTGTATTTAATGGTGATGTGCAGTCTTAACGGATTGACTGCTTGTGCAATGTATCGCTTTGATCCTGTGAAAACCAAATTTGCAGTGTTTTGAAATCTGTCATAAACTGAAATTGGGTATATGGGAATGTTGGATTCATTGCTCTTGCCCTACTCATGGAGTAAAGTTAATTTTGAAAGTTGATTACCATTAACCTACATAATGTACACTAAAGGTGCTGGTCCCTCAATATTGTTCTGTGAATGGTTTTGGGGCAGTTGACCTGCAGTCTTTCATATTGTGTTTTTGATTTTTGTTTTCGGATTGAATTCTGTCTTTAATTTGTGTACTGGTGATGTCTTTACTATTTATTTCATTCCGCTTACATGTTTTTACACTATTTGTTAAATTTTGTAAGGTGTCCTTGAGACTCTTGAAAGGCGCCCATAAATAAAATTTATTATTGTTAGTAGACATTTAAATCGTGTCTAATCCTAATCTAAGATGTGTTGTTAGCAGTCTGTTTTTTATTAACTAATTATCCTCTTGCAGTTTGCTCTTCTGGGTCGCCTTGCTCATGAAGTTGGTTGGAAATACCAGGCAATCACAGCCACTCTTGAAGAGAAACGCAAAGAAAAGGCCAAGATTTACTATACGAAAAAGAAGAAAACTTTAGTAAGTGATTATCTAATATTCCATATAATTCCATTTTGAAGTGGTTTGCCAACTTTTATCCATCCAGCTGGCTTTGATTTCCCCCTCCTACCTGTGCACAAACAGGAAATCTGAATTGATAACTTGTGTATGGGTTCATACGTTTACGACTTTCAAAGGGAAATTCAGGTATAGCTGTTGGAGCTGCTTTCAAAATCTTCACACATTCATAAATGATGGGAGCTGAATAAGGCCATTTGACCCATCGAGTTACTCTGCCATTCAATCTTGGCTGGTCTATCTTTTCCTCTCAGCCACATTCTCCTGTTGCCTTTGCCCCATATCCTCTGACCTGTTTACTAATCTGCTGTCTTGTCCTGCGAAATGTTAAATTGTTAATTGTGATGTTTGTGTACTAACTTGTTTTACTAATGGTTGCTTATCCATTTGTTTGCAGAAACTGAAGAGATTGGCTGAGAAGAATGTTGAAAGCAAAATTGCCAAGTACACTGAAGTCCTAAAACTACATGGTGTCCTTGTTTGATATGTTCACTAAGAGACTTTGGCAGTAAAAGCAATATTTAAAAAAAGCTGTGTCCTTGATTCATTTAGCATCTTGCAATCAAAGCATGTTAATGGAAATGTGGAGTACAGTGCAGCAGAGGAATGGGCCATTCAGTCCAGTCTGTCATTGCTGCATTCTGCCTGCACCATTCACCTGCTTGTTTAAAAGCCTCAGATGCCAATATCGTCTCTTTCCACCACACCCCCGGCAGTACATTCCAGGTTGCTACAAAAACATTTGTGCCTCAAATCTTCAAACTTCCCCCCTCTGACCATTGTAGACATGACCTCTGTTATTTGACATTTCCACTCTTGGGGAAAAGGTTCTGACTGTCTAAGGAGCCTCTTGTAGCTAGTAACCTCTAAGGTGGCATTCTGGTAAACTGATATCCACTTCAAATGCACAGCTTTGTTCCTATATTCGGGTGACCAGATGCAGCCTAACTAGAGCTCTGAATGTGGGCACACAATACACCTCTATCTACTTGTGTTGATCCCTCTGCATCAATGCTGTTAACTATTTTCCCCTTGCCTACGATCTCCCTCAGAGCAACATCTCACATGTGCCTGGATTAAACCCCATTTTTCATTTCTGTCCATAATCTGTAAATGACCTGCTGCACAAATTTAGACAGCTTTTTCAATTCCTGTGTAGCTTACACAATGTGTAGGATTTGTGCATCCTTGTGAACTTAACCAACCCATCCACAATTTTGTCCTAGTAGCGTGTGTATTTATATATACACACACATAACATAACCAAACTCCCAGCACTGATCTTTGCAGAACTCCACTGATCACAGACCACCAGCCATAAATACCCTTTCATCACCATTGTCTGTCTACTGTGGGTAAGCCATTGTGAATCCAGCTACCATGTCACTAGATCCCATGCATGTTCATCTGCATAAGGCTACCCTGAAGGATCTAGTTAAATGTCTTACTAAAGTCACTCGAAAACATCCACTGTCCTGCCCTCATCCATCACCTTTTTGTCCTGGTAGAGTACATGTACCAATCAAAATCAATCAATGGTGAAAAAGCTTCCAAGTTCCTTGGTGTAAATATTTGGCCCGTCTTCTATGACTTACAAATTACCAAAGATACACCATTGAAAGCATACTATCAGGTTGCATCACAGCATGGTTTGGGATCAGCTCTGCACAAGATTGCAAGAAATTGCAGTGTTGTTGATGTAGCCTAGTCTGTCACACAGACCAGACTCCCCATCATTAACTGTCTACACAATACCTTGGAAACCCAGCCACCATAATCAATGACTTGTCCCACCCCGGTCATTCCTTCACTTGAAACGTGGAACAGCGTCTTCCTCTCTGTTATCAGACTTCTGAACCGTTCTTCGATGAGCCAGGGATTGTCTCTAAAACTGGTGAGCTACATTGCTGAGAAACAATATTCTGCATTTCCCCTTGCTTTGGTATTTATGAAGGGTATAATTGATTGGATAGCATACGAAACAAATGTTTTCACCGTACTTTGGTACATGCAAAGTAAACCTACACTTTGTCTCCGCATCCAAATCATCCAGTTTGTGATCATTTTAAAGACCCCAGTAGTTATCAGTGATACTTACACGCAGCAAGCCCACACCTCCAGACTGCCACCAGTACACCAGTGGACTTAATTGCAACCAGTCTAGTATTCCCCCAGTGCTTTTTTAACAACAGGTGGTCCTTCAACTTGCAAAATTGCAATTATATGAACCCTCTCATTAAGACTATATCGAATCTAAACTGATAGAAACAATGGTTTCACACCTTTTGCATGCAAAACCCAATCCACAAGTACCATAAACACACAGATTGAACTTTATTCAATTATTTAATGGTTCTACAAATATATTTTGCATTACCTGTAAGGAAGCAGGCAAATCATTGTGTGATTTATTTGTCTCTACATCTCATGAGATAAAAAACACCAGGGAATTTATTTCATGAGATCACAGCTGTTTTTTTGTTTGAGAATATCAGTAAGGTTCAACTCAAAAATATATTAAAAATAATAGGTTTGATGGCTAGATTGTCAGATTTACTAAATAATGTAATGTGCTGGTTGGAGATGAACTTTGGCTTTCTAAAGCAAACAACATTTTATGGCTGTGCTAGAAATATTTTAAGAGGCACGCTATTATTTTTTTATCTTTGATGGGTTCAGCATTGGGCCTTCAGATGTCTGTTTTCATCCATAAAATTTTATTTTGCCCAAAAGGATATGATTACACTTCTCAACAGCTGCAAAGCCGCTCAGTATAATACATTTGATATTCCTATTGTGCACAGCTCGAGACACAAATTGGCAGCTTAAATCAGAAAGGCCTGAAGTAAAGCTCATGAGGGAAACAGTCTGGACGATTGAATACAGTGATTGTTCTAGTATCAAAGTATTGTCCCTCATCTGGGAACATCTGCTAGTGATTATATTGGGGAAAAATTGCACATACATATATATATATATACCATTTGCTTGGATCCCAGTATGCCAGATAGCTCAACTTGTTACGTTTTAAAATCTTGAGCAATCATTTAAAATCAATTAACAAAGTTTTCAGTCTTCATATTCACACTGAATAATTTTAATGCCATTTTACCATCACTTTCCCAGAGGCAGTTTAATAATGCTCCATGTTTTCTGCAGCTCTCCAATCACATGACAGTCAATTCATGTGAACTTAGACTTGTACTCAACCATGAAGGATATCACAAACTCAACCATAATTCACAATTACAGAACTAGACTAAAAAATAAATTACAGCACAACTGAGTGAAAACAAGCAGGACATGTGTAATTGTCACAATAGTATTTTCTTTGAATTATCATTTTCCCCCCCAATCACATAGAGCTGCTGCTTCACAGTGCCAGAGACATGTTCGGCCCTGACCTTGGGTGCTGTCTGTGTGGAGTTTGCATGTTCTCCCTGTGACCGCTGGGGTTTCCTCTGGGTGCTCTGATTTTCTTCCTCATCCCAAAGACATGTGGGTTTGTGGGTTAATTAGTGTGTGGGGAGTGGATGCGAAAGTGGGAAAACAGAACTTGAGATCTATGATCAGCAACGATTCTGGGGTTGTTTCCCTGCTGTATCTCTAAAACTAAAACATTAGGATTGTGTAGAATTTGAGAAATGCTTAAGAATCCTTGTGTCAGACAATATTGTGATTTTACAAGGCAGTGTGAAGTCTAGATGGAATGGCGGGGAATCAGGACTGAGAAAAACTGCGCTTGAAAGCACACATCTCCAGACTGAAGAAAAGCTTCTTCCCCTCTGTTATCAGGCTTCTGAATGTTCCTTCCAGAACCTAGGGTACTGTCTGATTCACCTCTACCCAATTGTGGACATTGTTCAGTTTAGTTTATTGTCACACTAGGCCAATTTGTCTATAATTAGTTTTGTTTATTTTTGTCATGTGTACCGAGGTACAGTGAAAAGATAGCAGAAAGACAATATATGATTACAATAGAGCAATTTAGTGATACATGTAGTTATTTTTGTACCCCAAAAAACTAAAACGTGCCAATAATAAACCATACATTACCCAAACCCTAATAATAAACCTAAACCAATCCATCAAATCCTATTCACATTTCCATCAGCAAGTAGTGCTGAAGTAATGTATGTGGTTAGGAATAAGATGATTGGATTACATATTCTGGCATGCTGCTGCAAGTAAGAAGGGTTTCGGCCCGAAACGTTGCCCATTTCCTTCGCTCCATAGATGCTCCAGCACTTTTGTCTACCTAGTAAGAATTTCCTTGTTCTGTCAGGGGCATATGACATTAAAACACTATTGATGGCGGGATATGAAATGTTTTGCATTCTATACAATTGGAGATGCTGTCTGACCCGCTGAGTTACTCCAGTTTTTGGTGTTTATCTTTGGAAATGGTACTGTATGAACAGAGAATTACGTTGAATGAACAGTGGGCAATACACGGTGGACCTGCCAACCCATCTACAATCCCCCGAATAGACATGTGTAGGAAGGAACTGCAGATGCACCGAAGATAGACACAAAATGCTGGAGTAACTCAGCGGGACAGGCAGCATCTCTGGAGAGGATGAAGAAGGGTCTCAGCCAGAAACGTCACCCATTCTTTCTCGACCCCGAATAGACATCTCCTGAGCTAATTTCTTGCCATCCTTCGTGTGCTCTGGTGTAGTTTGCAACGAAGATGGACACAAAAAGCTGGAGTAACTCAACGGGTCAGACAGCATCTCTGGAGAAAGGGAATAGGTGACGTTTCGGGTCGAGACCCTTCTTCGGACTCCACCAGTCTCGTTTGCACCAGCCATTGCTTCTGAGGTAATGTCTTGCCATCCTTCATGTGATGCGTACTGCCAACCGTCTATAATCTCCAGAATAAACATGTTCTGAGGTGATTTCTTGCGCTCTGGTGCAGTTTGTACAGTGTAGTTCGCGTCAGCTTGGTTTGCACCGTGTAGTGTGGTTTGCACCGTGCAGTTTGCAGTGTAGTTTGTACAATGTAGTTTGCGTAGTGACGTTTGCATCGTACAGTTTGCACAGTGTAGTTTGCAGCAACCATTGCTTCCTTCCTTCCTTCCTTCCTTCCTTCCCTCTCTCACCTCCTCCGTCGTTGACCGCCGGCGCCATTGTTGTCCGTCGACACCATCTCCCTCCATCCCGCGCGCGCGCGCGCGCGCGGCGACATTGGCTGTGCGGGTGGCGTTGCCGTGGCGACGGCGGCCCGTGCGGGGGGCGGGCGGGAGACCCCGCGCACGCCGGCAGCGCTGACGGGATCCATGAGGCAGCGGCGGCGGCCACGGCGGCCATTTTACTACCAGCTCTCTCCACTCCATCAACCGCGGGCAGAGCCCGCCCGCCGCCGCGCCCTGCTAACGCCGCTTGCGGACACGGTAAGAACGCCGGGCGGATCACGGCACGGCCAGTTACCGAGGCCGGAACGGGTTGGAGACGATCTGTAGAGCGTTAAGCCTTTCCCGCGCTGCCTGCAAGCACTGCGGCAGGGTAGGGCTGGCGCTCCACTAGGCCGCGGCGCCTCCTCACTTTGTCCTTCCCTTGCTCTCTCCTGGGGGGGCTGGAGAAACCGCCTCTAATGGGAGAAATTCCGTTTGCAAATTTTTATTTACCTACAATTGCAACCGCATAAGCGTGAGTCCGACGTTTTGCACTGCAGGGAGAGGCATAAAATAAGTAAACTATGCAGTCTCGGGCCACACGCCTGCCGACTGGCGGGAGAGAGACTGGCGCTCTCCCTTTATTCAGAGCACCCTTTATAAGCTAGATTTTACAACGAGCATCCAAATATGAATTTAACGTGCGTTGGCGTACCTAGCTTTGTTCGTTTTTCCCCTCCAGGGTTTGTATTTAACTCCCCCGGGGGGGGTTGGGATTTTTTTAACCCACCCCTAACCAGCATATCCCTTGCAAATGAAATTATAGCTCACACCATGGACGAGAAAACTGGCGCGCTTTTTAGGGCTCGTGGTTTTCTTGGAAATGCAGCATGCGAATAGTGCTGTTCATTTTGTTGCAAATCCAGGAACGTTGCATTATCATTTCACTCGGTATCTATCAGTGGATATCTTTGTGAAATGCAAAAGTTAAAGGCGCATTTTCCCGCCCCCGCTCAAGAATAGGCAGCTGAATCCTTCTATGTATTCAATGTATATATTTTGAAAACAAGCGTGCACTGAAAATTGAACCATTGTAGCCGTTTCTTATGTTTTATTGAAGATGAATAGTATATTTTTAAAATGATCGACCATTGATACAACATGTGCCTTGTCCTCATTGTTGTGCACAGTTGACGCATGGGCATATCGGACATTTTAGTACACGTGTATTAAATAGCATAATGGTTAATTTGGTTACTTTGAGGGACTTTTTAGCCAGGCGTACTACAAATTCTACACAAGAGCTAGAATTGTATTTCTCGCCGCATTCCCTGCACCTTCTAGATTTAAATTTGGATTATGATTGTGCTGCAAAGCGTTGGTGTTAAATCAACTGATTTTATACTGGGCATAAGTGGGCTGCGAAATATTTTTGTAATGACTTTGGGACCAGAAGTTTTGAAAGAGATGATAGTAAAATAGCTTATAAAGTTGATTTTAAAAAAAATGCAATTTAGATTATAATTTTTGTTGCTGGGGTTTGTGTTTTGTGGAATCAATTGATTTATGCACAAGCCTAAAAATAATTGATTACATTACACTATTTCTTTTAGTGTGAAACATAATACAGAAATATTGCCCATTGTTTTGTTGAAATATATCGTTTGAAACTGACCAGCATTTTTGTTAAATGACTGCAATATGAGTATTGGAATGAATTGCTCTGTACAGAAGGTTAGTTTACTGTCATGAGTTCAAAGTGGAGGACCAAGTTCTGCTTGATTAATAGATAATTGAGAAACATACCAAACATGTAAATTCCAAGTTGTGTAATTCACTTTTGAATGTATTAAAGTGTTTGAAATTTTACACACATTTATCGCTGGTTGAGTAAATGCCTCGAGCAAGATTGTACTTGGAACTCACCGTCTTTGGATGCACTTTGCAAAAGTTTTTCAAACGGTCTCAAATACCACCTGACTTACTGAGGGATTCGAGCATTTTCGGATTTTATTTCAAATTCCCAACCTCTGCAGTGTTTTGGTCACCTTCCTCCCCAATTTTCTTTCTCTTTATCCTCTTTCTGTGTAAATACCAAAATAGGCAGATTTGTTCAACATTAATCTTTTTTATACTTAATATCATTTCTATACACACAACAGCGGTCCTATTCCTGTTATCATTCTTGTAAGGTGGAACTATCCAATGCCGAACATTCTCCACGTATTATTACAGAAATAGCTGGAGATTAAGCATTAAGTTGTACATGTATAGAATGTTTTTGCCTGTTCATCAAAATAAAACTGCTACAATACTCAAGTTTGACGTGCTTGCTTACTTCAGGGATTTGTGTGTATGAAGTTTCAAGTTTCTCTGCTGCTTTCCTTTCATTGTGTAAATTGGGAGGTAGTGGTTCGCAAAACCACCTGAATTAAATGTAGTCTTCCATGTGTTTCACCGATCTATCGCCTACTGAAGTAAACTTGGTTTATCCAAATTACCACCTTTAGAATTGTGCACCTATCTTCTTCCTGTTTGGCATGTTAATATATATTTCTAATAGCCATCATTTTAATACTTGCAATTTAAACTTCCCTCCAATCTGAAGAACAGCCTCTAAACTGCTTATGTTTGGTCAAAGTCAATTTCTCATCTTTACTACCATTGATCTTGCATTGCATTGGCAATGTTATAAAATGTTATTTGAAGTATAAGATTGTGATTCTTGGAAGCTAATGTTTGCGAACATCAACTATCACTTTCATTGATTCTCGGTTAAGGGGTTAGCCAGAATCTACAGCCTTTAACAATAAATTGGCTGTTTACGGTAAATCTTTTTCTAAATTAAAAAATGTTTATTCCAGTGTAGTTCTCTAGTGATATCAGATGACTTGGACTAACAGGTTTGAAGAATCTGAGCTTAATCTCTCCTTATTGGATATAATTGTAATACCTGTAATTCTTTGGTCCTTATGGCACATTAGTATACCCAACAAGCATTGAGAGATTGCTGCTGCCATGACTGTTGGTTCATCTTGGTTGAGGCAACGGACTATTAAACACATCAAATACTTTATTTAAATTTTACAGAATGTCTAAAGTATTTTCATTTACTGTCACATTGGCCTAATCTATTTCAAGAGAGATTCATTCTACAGTTGAATTTAAATTTAGTGTATTGTCACATGTACCAAGGTACAATGTGAAGCTTTTGTTGCGTGCTAACAGGTGTAGAAGCACTGCTTACATAAAGTGATTTTCCTTTGCCCTTTCAATGGCCCTAGATATTCCTTCTTTGCCATTGAGAATTAATTGTCAGTAGATATTCTTCTTTGGTACATGCATATTCTTCTTTGATATGTGCACCGTGCAAAACATAAGTTGCACCTGAATGATTTTTTTTCATTCATTCAGGAATATCAATCTGATCTGGAATTATACATCGAGTAAAAGATCCAGAGATGTTATTTTTTCTCCTTTTACAATGGTTTAGGTATTTAGTGAATTTGCTTGAATAATTGTATGCAGGTCAATGATGAAAGGTAACTGAACGGAGAGGGTGTGTCTTATCAAACTTAAAATACTAGAAGGTAAAATTACTGTTCTAGATAAATCTTTGCTGAGATCATTCAGTACCAGAAGATTTTCCTCTGTACCAAGTACCGGCATCAAGCACCATCAGATCAACTTATTTCACCTGGGTAACATCACGCCCACTCTTTGCAGATTTACTACGGTTACTGATCATCAAGCGCAGAGCATCCCCACTGAACCAGCGTGACATTTCCATTTCCGACACTAGCCATCTCTGTTTCTGAGTGGTGAATAGTGACAGTTTTTGTGTTGTGGTCTACAGTCAATTGAGAATAGCCCAGATTTATCTTTGGGATCTTTAAAATGCTCTGAACAGAAGGATCTTTTTCATCTCATCTAGGCTGCAGCTAAACTCTGTTTCCAGAGTGTAGGGACAGACTTCTCGCCACTGAACAGCCCAACCCTACTGTTTACGTAGCATTTGAAATAAAGCCTTGTGACCATTTGATGTACGGATGTACAAAAAAATGTCTAAATATCTTTTTCCATTCCAGCTATAATTAGAAATGGCTACTGAGGTGAATGGAAATGCACCGCAGGTGAAGGAGGATGAAGAACCCATGGATACCTCATCTGCTGTCACCCATTCAGAACACTACCAGGTGCTACTAGATGCTGGCTTGCCACAGAAAGTGGCAGAAAGGCTAGATGATATCTTTCAAACAGGTACATATCAAGGTACCTGTGATTTTAATTGTCAAACTCTTTAACCTGAATGTAATGTGTTACTGGAAAATATTTGACTTTCTCCTGACGACAATTTGATACTTGAGTGTTTTTTAATTCAAAATAGATTGCTGTGTATAATTTCCGCCAGCATTTGTAGTGGTATTGGTAGTGCATTATTTTGTGGATCATTCATTTATGTAGGGCTCAAAATTAAATTAGTCCAGGTAGCACCCAACAATGGCCATTGCTACTGAACTGAATTAAAAAAAAGCTTCCTGTATTTTCATAATTAAAGTTCAAAAAGCAGTGAACTTTATTAAAATTCTTTGCGAAAACTGCAAAACATGAATGCATTTTGTGCCTAATTATTTGAGGCATTTCAATAAATTAGCTTAATTGCTAAACGCATTGATTTTAATTTATAACCTTTCATAATTTTGAGCCCTACCTAAACTGCTAATGTTTATTAAACTGCATCGATAACCACAAAATTGAGTTATGCAATATGTTTTTAGCATATGCTGAAGATGAGCAATGGTTTTGAACGGCTTCAATAACGGAGTACTACTTTAACTTAAAATATTGTGGCATTTCATCAAATATCCAGAGGGGGTTCATTGATTACCATATTTTGCACTCTAATTATATCATTTTTCCTGTGACAATGGAGCTAAGGCATTTAATGGACTATGCATATTCAGTTAGTTTTGATTTAAAATACACAATGATGCATATGCCAAAACAAATCATTCAGTTACGGAAAAGGAAATAATTTAAACTGCATGCAGAATAAGGGCATAGAGTGGCTGTAATCCCTGTAACATATTTCATAGAAACATAGAAATTAGGCGCAGGAGTAGGCCATTCGGCCCTTCGAGCCTGCACCGCCGTTCAATATGATCATGGCTGATCATCCAACTCAGTATCCCGTACCTGCCTTCTCTCCATACCCTCTGATCCCTTTAGCCACAAGGGCCACATCTAACTCCCTCTTAAATATAGCCAATGAACTGGCCTCGACTACCCTCTGTGGCAGAGAGTTCCAGAGATTCACCACTCTCTGTGTGAAAAAAGTTCTTCTCATCTCGGTTTTAAAGGATTTCCCCCTTATCCTTAAGCTGTGACCCCTTGTCCTGGACTTCCCCAACATCGGGAGCAATCTTCCTGCTCTAGCCTGTCCAACCCTTAAGAATTTTGTAAGTTTCTATAAGATCCCCTCTCAATCTCCTAAATTCTAGAGAGTATAAACCAAGTCTATCCAGTCTTTTCTTCATAAGACAGTCCTGACATCCCAGGAATCAGTCTGGTGAACCTTCTCTGCACTCCCTCTATGGCAATAATGTCCTTCCTCAGATTTGGAGACCAAAACTGTATGCAATACTCCAGGTGTGGTCTCACCAAGACCCTGTACAACTGCAGTAGAACCTCCCTGCTCCTATACTCAAATCCTTTTGCTATGAAAGCTAACATACCATTCGCTTTCTTCACTGCCTGCTGCACCTGCATGCCTACTTTCAATGACTGGTGTACCATGACACCCAGGTCTCGTTGCATCTCCCCTTTTCCTAGTCGGCCACCATTTAGAAAATAGTCTGCTTTCCTGTTTTGCCACCAAAATGGATAACCTCACATTTATCCACATTATACTGCATCTGCCAAACATTTGCCCACTCACCCAGCCTATCCAAGTCACCTTGCAGTCTCCTAGCATCCTCCTCACAGTTAACACTGCCCCCCAGCTTAGTGTCATCCGCAAACTTGGAGATATTGCCTTCAATTCCCTCATCCAGGTCATTAATATATATTGTAAATAGCTGGGGTCCCAGCACTGAGCCTTGCGGTACCCCACTAGTCACTGCCTGCCATTGTGAAAAGGACCCGTTTACTCCTACTCTTTGCTTCCTGTTTGCCAGCCAGTTCTCTATCCACATCAATACTGAACCCCCAATGCCATGTGCTTTAAGTTTGTATACTTATACTTTAAGTTTGTATTTCTTATAAGTTGAGGTTGCTGTTGCTACATTTTTTTTTTTTAAACGATGCCATTTCCTGCATTTCTAGTATTTGGTGCTTACAATCTAAATTAATTGAAATGGTGAAAATTGATTAATTAGGCACTGTATTTTTAACTGGATGATAGATAAGTTAAATGGAGTGGTTCAAATTCCAATTAAAAAAAAGTATGTACATTATCCCTTTATGGATCTGACTTTATTCATTGTACACGAGGTGCAATTTTTCCTGTATTTTTCAAATATATTTGCATACTTTGATATAACATGCAAATACATTATGTAGACATGATGGCTCTTAGTACTTTCAACACTTTTAGCCAGGCACCTTATGAAAGCTTAATCAGAGCTGTAAATGGACAGTAAATTAAAGTAGTCCAAAGGATTTAAAGAAAAAATAGACAAGCTAGAAACTCAATTAACATTGCACGGTGCCCTATCTCTTTTCCTTGACTCCTATCATTAAAAGTACAAATTATAGAAGGTAGTGATGATATTGGTACACTCTGTGCATGAATAAGCTAGAAAATGGAACCACCTTTGGTTTAGTTTTGTATTGTTTATTGTTTCAGGGTTGGTATCTTATGCTGATCTTGATGAAAGAGCCATTGATGCTCTTAGAGAGTTCAATGAAGAAGGTGCAATGGCTGTCTTGCAACAGTTTAAAGAAAGTGACCTATCACACGTGCAGGTAAAATAAAATACATGTCTGCACTGCTGGTATGCGATGGTCATGAAACAATATACGTTTTTGAAATTTGATAATGCACATGATTGACTTTAGTTTACATTTAGTCTCATAGAAAAGATAATTTAAGTCAGATGTCAAAAAATTACATCAAATGATGATTGTAGATTAGACAAAAATGCTGGAGAATGCTGTGGGTGAGGCAGCATCTATGGAGCGAAGGAAATAGGCAACGTTTTCGGGCCGAACCCCTTTTTCAGACTGATGTGATAGTGGGGGGGGGGCGTGAAGAAGAAAGGAAGAGGTGGAGCCAGTGGGCTGAGGGAGAGCTGAGAAGGGGAGGAGAAAGTAAGGACT
Source organism: Malacoraja senta (assembly GCA_038087875.1). Taxonomy (NCBI): domain Eukaryota; kingdom Metazoa; phylum Chordata; class Chondrichthyes; order Rajiformes; family Rajidae; genus Malacoraja; species Malacoraja senta. The sequence continues at coordinate 1,944,787 of CM075999.1, read as the reverse complement.
ACCTGAAATTAGAGAAGCAAAATACTGCCCATGCAAAATATGAGGTGCTGTTCCTCCAACTTACGGTGGTCCTCACTCTGGCCATGGAGGAGGCCGAGGACAAAAAGGTCGGATTCGGAATGGGAGGGGGAGTTGAAGTGCTGAACCACCGGGAGATCAGGTTGGTTATTGTGAACCGAGCGGAGGTGTTCGCCGAAGGCTTGGCGATCGCTTCGCCGAACACCTCCGCTCGGCTCGCAATAACCAACCAACCAATAATAGCCCACTAGATCCTCCCCTTCCTTTCATCTTCCCGCCCCCACCCTCACATCAGTCTGAAGAACGGTTTCGGCCCGAGACATTGCCTATTTCCTTCGCTCCATAGATGCTGCCTCACCCGCTGAGTTTCTCCAGCATTTTTTGTCTACCTTCGATTTTCCAGCATCTGCAGTTCCTTAAACATGATTATAGATTAAATGGTTTAAAGGTTTCTAACATTAGACATTATAAAACAATTCCATATTTTTGACTTAATTTCAAATGTTTTTATCCATTATTATGGATTCAAATTATTGGTACTAACTTCATTAATTTCTAGAATAAAAGTGCCTTTCTGTGTGGAGTAATGAAGACCTACAGACAACGGGAGAAGCAAGGTAACAAAGTGCAGGATGCTACAAAGGGTCCCGATGAGTCAAAAATCAAGGTAAGATATATTGGAAGATAAGTTGGTTAAACTGGTGGACATGGAGTTAATATGTCAGAGGTGACCAGTCACCACACTGGGGCAATTTAGAGTAGAGGTTAACCTACCAACCCACACATTCTATGGGATCATGAGAGAAAATTTGCACAGTAACTGCAACAATGTGAAATTGAATAGTGAAAGGCTTGGATAGAGTGAATGTGGAGAAGGTGTTTTCTAATGGGAGAGTCTAGGACTAGAGGTCATAGCCTCAGAATTAAAGGATGTTCCTTTAGGAAGGAGATGAGGAGGATTTTTTTTTAAGATGGTGGTGAATCTGTGGAATTCTTTGTCACAGAAGGTTGTGGAGCCTAAGTCAGTGGATAACTTTAAGGCAGAGATAGATAGATTCATGATTAGTACGGGTGTCAGAGGTCATGTGGAGAAAGCATTGGGGTTCTGAGGGAGAGATAGATCAGCCATGATTGAATGGTGGAGTAGACTTGATGGGCTGAATAGCTTAATTCTACTATCTCTTATGATGTGCAAACTCCATTCAGGCAACACAAAACAGCAGGATTGAATCCTGGACCTTGGGATTGAGGCAGTAGCTCCAAATATTCTCAACTAATACAGTTATTCTAAGGGCATTGGCTTGAGATGAGAGGAGAAAGATTTAAAAGGGACCTGCAGGGCATCTAATTCAGAGTGGTGAACAATCTCATTTAAAAAAAACCATTTGGACAGGTACATGAATAAGCGAGTTCGGTATTCCGATTGCGCATGCACAGGTCATGGGGCGCTTGGGATAAACACTCTCTGCTCCCGGGCCGGATGGGAGCAGCAGAGCGCCGGCTCCAGCTTGGCTTTGTCCAAGATGTTCATTTAAACTAGTCCTATTTGCCTACATCTCTAAACCTTTTTTTTATGTGAGTTTGGTATTCTGAAAAACGCAAGGAATCATGGGATTTTCAAAGGTCATTCGAGAATAAAAAAGAAAACGGGGTGCCTGGTAGCGGGGGAGAGCGGGGTGTAACAGCGAGAGAGAGGGAGCAGATGCGAATGGGAGACGGGGAGGGACTGGACCGGCGGAGAGGTGGTGAGAGAAGGGGGATGAAAGACTTGCGTGGGGAGACGAGAGAGAGGTTACAGTTAGACAGACAACCACTGGTAAAGCCATGGTTCGTTGCTTCTAGGAGAGTCGAGAAAATGTCCTCAATCGAGAGAATGCAACTTCACAGCCCCCTCGTTTCTACTGCGCTGGAGATTTCCGTGGGGGCAAAGAACAAATGACCCAAAGTTTGCGTTGAGTGAACTGTCATCGTCGTACACCGGCATTTTGTGAGAGTGTTTGGATCCCATCTTCAGATCAGCCAAATGTTGTTGCATATCATTTGCATGCAATGACTGCTTGAAATACTGCGATTCATGGACATCGCCAGTTGCTGGGTGTCTTCTCTGGTGATGCTCTGCCAGGCCCGTATTGCAGCCATCTTTAGCTTGTGCTTGTTTTGGGCGATAGTCCCCTTCAGATTTCTCTTCAGCATATAAAAGGCAAACTCAAATGTGTTCAGATCAGGTGATTGACTTGGCCACTCAAGAATTGACCATTTTCTAACTTTGATAAACTTCTTTGTAGCTTTAGCAGTATGTTTGGGATCATTGTCTTGCTGTAGAATGAACCGCCGCCAATGAGTTTTGAGGCATTTGTTTGAACTTGAGCAGATAGGATGTGTCTATACACTACAGAATTAATTATGCTACTTCCATCAGCAGTTGTATTATCGATGAAGATAAGTGAGCCAATGCCTTCAGCAGCCATACATGCCCAGGCCATAACACCCCCACCACCGTGTTTCACAGATGAGGTGGTATGCTTTGGATCTTGGGCAGTTCCTTCTCTTCTCCATACTTTGTTCTTGTCATCACTCTGATATAAGTTAATCTTCGTCTCATCTGTCCACAGGACCTTTTTCCAGAACAGTGGGTACTCTTTTAAGTACTTCTTGGCAAACTGTAACCTGGCCATCCTATTTTTGAGGCTAACCAGTGGTTTGCATCTTGTGTAGCCTCTGTATTTATGTTCATGAAGTCTTCTGCGGACAGTGGTAATTGACAAATCCACACCTGAAGAGTGTTTGTGATCTGTCGGACAGGTGTTTGGGGATTTGTCTTTATTATAGTGAGAATTTTTCTGTCATCAGCTGTGGAGGTCTTCCTTGGCCTGCCAGTCCCTTTGCAATTAATTAGTAAGCTCACCAGTACTCTCTTTCTTCTTAATGATGTTCCAAACAGTTGATTTTGGTAAGCCTAAGGTTTGGCTGATGTCTCTAACAGTTTTATTCTTGTTTATCAGTCTCATAATGGCTTATTTTACTTTCATTGGCACATCCTTGGTCCTCATGTTGATAAACAGCAATAAAAATTTCCGAAAGACTGGTGGAAAGACTAGGTGGTGAGAGCTCTCTTATACCTGCATTAAGGTGGCATTTAAACACACCTGAGCAATTACAAACACCTGTGAAGCCATGTGTCCCAAACATTATGGTGCCCTCATATGGGGGAACTATGTATAAACACAGCTGTAATTTATACATGGTGAAGCCAAAATGTACAAAAATATCCTTTAGTAAAATCTGGCAATGTGCACTTTAACCACATGTGATTTTGTTTCTATTACAAATCTCGAATTGTGGAGTAGAGAGGCAAATAAATAAATGACGGGTCTTTGTCCCAAGCATTATGGAAGGCACTGTATATATTAACTTAAGTTAAATCGATTGCTCAACTGATTTATTTTAACCAAAAGTTTGACCATGGTTCTGTTTGCATTTCTACTTCTTATATAGTTCATCAAGGCAAATGTTTTGTAAAATACTATAGGATGGTAAGGATTTTGCACTAAATTGTTAATACATTGTTTAGGCACTGCTGGAAAGGACAGGGTACACTTTGGATGTAACCACAGGGCAAAGGAAGTATGGTGGCCCTCCTCCTGATGGCGTGCATGCAGGGCCACAACCTGGGATTGGAACAGAGGTTAGTGATTTATTACAATGTGATCTGTGGTCCACACTATTCAATCATAGATAGGATGTATTACAATTTACACCGTACTCATGAGGATTTTCCATCGGGTGGGGCAATCGACTTCCGTTGTGGAGCGGGAATAGAAATCAAAGGAATTCGGTTGAAAATGTTAATATAATGATCGCTTTTATCTTGTAAAAGAAGGTAGATATAACTGACGGAGTAATTTCCTGCTCCTCAAATTACCCAACTGTATATCCAAATACCTGTTATCTGTCTTGCAATCTATATATTAAAATATCTTTTGATTGTAATTTGCATTATGTTAGTTACTTGGACCAAAGTACATGGAGTTGCAGCATGGCAACATTTTCAGACAATAAATGTGCAACTTAATTGCTTGGATACTTAGGTATTTGTTGGGAAGATACCCAGGGATTTGTATGAAGATGAACTTGTCCCATTGTTTGAAAAAGCGGGTGCCATTTGGGACTTACGACTTATGATGGACCCCCTGTCAGGCCAAAACCGTGGCTACGCATTTGTGACATTCTGCAACAAAGATGCAGCCCAAGAGGCTGTCAAACTGGTAAGAATTTTTTAAACATTTTTTTAATCCATACTACAAAAGTTCATGAATGAAGCGCTTTGAATGTTGGGCTCAACAGCAGATTCTTTTGAATGTTTTTACTGGTATATTAAAGTCAGTTTCGGCTGAAAAGTCACTGGGACGCTGCACAAATGTTGACATGCTAAATCTCTGCCTCTTTTATTTTGTAGTGTGATAATTGTGAAATCCGTCCTGGTAAACACATTGGAGTCTGCATTTCTGTGGCCAACAATAGGCTGTTTGTTGGTTCTATTCCAAAGAACAAGACCAAGGAAAACATAATGGAAGAATTCAGCAAAGTCACAGGTTAGGTCAGGGGATTCTTGGATGCCAAAAAGAACAACTATTTAAACAAAAAAGTTTAGGTTTAAAGATCTGATTTTTAATAAAAAAGATATTTAATTGAATGGGGGGTGGGGGGGACACCTGTATTAATAAGCGAGCTCGTTATTCCGAAAAACGCACGGAATCGTGGGATTTGTCAAAGGTCACTCGTTATAAAGAAAAAGCGAACGAAGTGCTGGCTGAATAAACTGTAAATTCTTATCTTTTCATGATTGATGTGTCAAAATATTTAATCTGAGGAACGGGGGTGCCAGGTAGCGGGAGAGCGGGTGTAACAGCGAGAGAGGGAGCAGATGCCAGTGGGAGACGGGAGAGCGTGCGCAGACCACCGTCTCATCTGCAGCCCGTGTCCCCGGCGCTGCCGATCCGCCGCTGGGTCCCCCAGGAGTGGCGGCCAGCGGGGGAAGGGGGGCGCCTGCTCGGGCCCGGCTCCTACTCCTGAGTAACCCATTCCTTTTCTCCGTGGATGCTGCCCGTCCAGCCGAGCCCGCGCGCACTCGCTGACGCCAGGGAAGTTGGTCGGCAGGGGTACGTGCAGGGTGCTATGGCAGCTCGTCTGGACGGGCAGCAACCCCGGGGTAAAAAAAAATGGGTGACGATTCGGGTCGAGATCCTTCTCCGGAGATGTTGCCTGGCCTGCTGCGGCGCCCCGTGTGCGTCCCCGCCGGTGGCCGGCGCCTGGCCCCCGCCGTCATCAAACCTCTCCGTCTGAGTCACGAAAACCCTCCACCAACAGGCCTTTGATGCCGGAAGACAACAAGCAGCTCCAGTGGAACTGATTGCTTATCCCAGCCGAATGACTGACTGTTTGTAATGACATGCCCTCCACCGGGGGGCAAACCGATGGCCACTGGACAGGGAGACAGCCGCGGCTGGCAGTCCCCGGCCCGAGGCCCCCCCCGCGCCAGATGCGAGCCTGGTCCGACACCTCCGGCCGCCTCGGGGCGGGGAAACAGCCAAACGGAGCCGCCGGAGACCCGTGCTTGACCCTGACCCCACGGAGCAGCACGAAGCATAAAGCACTGAAACAAAGGTCTGATAACCAAAGATAACACACAGCAGTTCCGCACCCTCGAATGTTTATCTCCAGTGACCTATGACCTGGGCTTGCGCAGTCGGAATACCGAACTCGCTTATTCTAATGTGATCGACTCTTCTGTTTATTATTTTTGAGTAATTGGTTTGGTTGTTCACTCACGTGGGTATTTTGTAAATATGCTCATGGTTCTTCATTTGCAAAACTAATGTGCTAGACGAACATGGCGGGTCAGCTGCAGTGATGTGATTTAAATGTAACAATAGTTATTTTGCATAGTATTTTTGTTTTCTGCCTTTTTATTTGGTAATTGAGCTAATGTATTGGGCCATGTGGATACTGGGAACAATGGCAATAAGCCTGACATTTTAGCTGAGGTTTGTTTCATTATACAGTATAATCAACTTCAGTTGAGCATGTTTATGATGGTATTCTTGTGTCATAGAAGCTCCCTTTGCCTCTCTACATCCATATAACCATATAACCATAACAGCACGGAAACAGGCCATCTCGGCCCTTCAAGTCCGTGCCGAACATTTAAATTTTTTTAATTTTTTAAAAATTAAAAATAAAATACTTCCCCCCCCTAGTCCCATCTACCTGCACTCAGACCATAACCCTCCATTCCTTTCCCGTCCATATACCCATCCAATCTATTTTTAAAGGATAACATCGAACCTGCCTCCACCACTTCCACTGGAAGCTCATTCCACACAGCTACCACTCTCTGAGTAAAGAAGTTCCCCCTAATGTTCCCCCCTAAACTTCTGTCCCTTAATTCTCAAGTCATGTCCCCTTGTTTGAATCTTCCCTACTCTCAATGGGAAAAGCTTATCCACGTCCACTCTGTCTAACCCGCTCATAATCCTATCCCGTTCCTGAAAAACCTTGCCCAACAAAAACATACTTTTGGTTTTGAAAGCTGCCATTGATTCCCTGTGTCAGGAGCATTTTAGGTAAATGTTTCTTGTTTATATTAAAAAAATTATGTTGAAATGTGGTTCCTGAATACGTGGACTTGAACCTTTGTGTTCTGCTGTGTTTTTCTGGATTCACCCACTGGGGAAAAAATAGATTCTCTTAGCTGCCCTATTAATTTTTATCAACTTTCAAGCAAGAAAATACCCTTCTTGTAAGAACTCTTTTTGCCCTATATTTGATAAAATATCAGTGACGGTGTTGACTACCATGTAATTTTTACAGATGTGTATATTTCCCAATTGAACGTAATAGATTGTATCTCAGACCAGTTAGAACCTATTTCAATGTCCAGCATTTTGGTTGGCTTCGAAAGATTACTTTAATACAATTAATTTTCCTTCTCTTCTGCAGAGGGTCTCACTGATGTTATTCTCTATCATCAGCCTGATGATAAGAAGAAAAACAGAGGCTTCTGTTTTCTAGAATTTGAGGATCACAAGTCTGCTGCACAGGCAAGGCGAAGATTAATGAGTGGAAAAGTCAAGGTTTGGGGAAATGTCGTTACTGTGGAATGGGCAGATCCAGTAGAGGAACCAGATCCGGAGGTGATGGCAAAGGTAACACGACTAAAGAAAAAGAGACCATTCAGTCCATTGCCTCCCAGCAGGACATTATCTTCCCTCACTTCGACCAGTAGCTTATTGTTTTTCATACTCTAATGTTATCTCCCCCCCCCCCCCCCCCATGATCTCAAACTACTAAGCTACTCCAGTCAATTCACTTGATAACCAGTATGTCTAGCATGTGGCAAGAAACCCGTGCAGTCAAGGGGAGAAAGTGAAATCTTCACACAAACAGCACTGGATGTCGGGATCGAATTGGGCTTTGGAGCTGTGAAGTAGCAGCCTATTGGAACAAATGGATTTTTATGTGCAACAAACATTCTTGTATATAAATGGGCAATAGGATGCCAATCTCCATCAGATTTAGGTTTATTATAAACTAAATTTTGAACTAAAGCAGCCTATGGTAGCTTGAAATGCAAAACGGTATAATTGGTCTCATTCCCCTTTGTGAGCAATATTTGGATGTCATTTGTAAAACCACTTGTGTGAACAGTGTTTTTAAAGTTCTGTATTTCTGCTTTTGTGCAAATGTCGGTTTTGTTTTTATAAGGAATTGGTAGGTCCATGTTGTAGTTCTATTGATTTCATTAACTTCATTCTGCGTCAGTTAATGTTCCTTCTAAATCCCTATGATTAATGTCACAATTATTTGAATGTTTACCAGTGATCTGTTGACCCAGATATGTGGCATTTTGTTCTAGTACTGTATTATATGTAAGTAAGTGTCTGGGTTAGAAAGTGTAATGCTGTTAACTGAATTTGTTATTTTTTGATTCTTTATTGTTTGTTGTTATCTTGTACAGGTCAAAGTTCTGTTTGTAAGAAACCTGGCCAGCTCTGTTACAGAAGACATCCTTGAAAAGACTTTTAGTCAGTTTGGGAAACTGGAACGTGTGAAAAAATTGAAAGACTATGCATTTGTTCATTTTGAGGACCGAGATTCAGCAGTAAAGGTTATTATTATTATTATTGCACTATATTTGTTATTTATTGAGTATGTGTGCATGTGTATACACACACTGAACTTTTTTTTCTTCTCCCGTTATGTACTATGTTTACATATTCTGTTGTGCTGCAGCAAGTAAGAATTTCATTGCCTTCTCTCCAGAGTCGCTGCCTGTCCCGCTCCAAGTTTAAACAGAGCGCTGTCAGTTTAACGCGTGGGAATTTAAACGATGAGCTGTCGGCTGCAGCGCTATGGGCTTTACACACACACAGCGCTTTGGGTCACAGACTGTTCAGGAAAATTCTCGTATAACAATGAATCTTTGGAATTCTCTTTCTCAGTGGTAGTTGAGCCTTTGATTATTTTTCAGGCAGTGGTAGAATTCTGGATAAGCCTGGTGGTGAAAGGTTACCAGTGGGATTGCAGTTACATTGGGATTGGCCCTGATTTTACAGAACGGTGGGTGGGCTCAAGGTGGAGAGAGGGAGAGGAGAAGGAGAGAGGGAGGGAGAAAAAAAGGAAGGAGAGGGAGGGGGGGAGGGAGAGAGAGAGGGAGGGCGGGAGAGAGGCTTCCAAAATGGCTTCTACATCATCTAGTGCTAAAAGCAGGAAGCAGCCGTTCAAACAGCAGTATACAAAGAGATGGCAATGAATGAACTGTCAAGTAAGGTGTGTAGAAGACATGTCAATTGGTAGCAAAGTTATGCATTCTTGTACTCTTAGCAAAATGGCACAGTGTAAAAATACTGATTTCCTCAGCAAAATACAGATTTTTAGGTACTAGAATACTGAAATGCTCTGACAAAACTCGGCAGCTCTGGGTTCATCTTATTCAACCTAATGGTTATTTATGATACTTTGATACATGGTTCAAAATTGACCATGGCCATATGTCTGAAATCTCTGTAACTAATGCTGTAACATGTTTTATTTAATTTCACTCTTTCCGTACCAAAGTGATTTAAAACATGACTTACTTGAACAGATGATGGGCACGAGCAATTCCATGTATGATTCAGATATCATTGTATCCCTGTTGACTAAAGTATATTTGTGAATTAAGCTTGGTAATATCCCGTGATGAAATTCAATTATAATATCCTGTGATGAAATTCAATTATAAGGTGAAATGTTTCAGATTTTCAGGGGTAAATCAAATTTAATGTTGTATGTGGAGAATGTATCGCTTTAGTGCCAACAGATTATCATTGTATACTAAGTTTGATCTTTACCATTGGTTTTCCATGCAGTTAGTGCATGTTATGATCCATGGGGGAAGGAGCTGTCAAGATTCAAAATACAGCTATTTACAGTAGATTCTCCAGACTCTTGTCCAATAAAAGTATATGTTGATGACAGAGTGAAGTTGAGGGTCTCATGAATGGCATGTCCTCCTTATCTAACTCGTGTTCTTTCCTTCACAGGCGATGAGTCAAATGAATGGAAGAGAAGTTGAAGGCGAAGATATTGAAATTGTTCTTGCAAAGCCACCAGACAAGAAAAAGAAAGAACGACAAGCTCAAAGACAGGCTACAAGGACTCAAGTGTGAGTTTTTTTGGGAGAAAAGGTAATCCGATGTGTTCTTGTATTTTCTTTTTATCTGTCTAACAAAAACTTTCTTTTATAGGTATGAAGACTACTACTACTACCCCCCACCTCGTATGCCACCTCCGATTAGGGGCAGAGTCCGTGGAAGTAGAGGAGGTAGTTATGGCTATCCCCCAGATTATTATGGCTATGAAGATTACTATGATGATTACTATGGCTATGATTATCATGATTATCGTGGTGGATATGAAGATCCATATTATGGTTACGATGATGCATATCCAGTCCAGAGAGGAAGAGGTGGAAGGGGTGGTAGAAGTGCAATCCCACCTCCCAGAGGTCGCGGTGTACCCCCACCCAGAGGAAGGGCAGGATACCCTCAACGTGGAGCGCTAATGGGACCTCCAAGAGGTGCCAGGAGTGGCAGAGGGGGGCCACAGCCACCACAAAGAGGACGTGGTGCCCGTGGTGGTAGAGGCAACCGTGGCGGCAACGTAGGAGGAAAGCGAAAGGCCGATGGGTATAACCAGCCAGATTCCAAACGACGCCAGACCAACCAACAGAATTGGGGCTCGCAACCCATCGCTCAGCAGCCTCTTCAGCAAGGTGGTGATTATTCTGGTAACTATGGTTACAATAATGACAACCAGGAGTTTTATCAGGATACTTATGGGCAGCAATGGAAGTAAAGAAATGGGGGTTTCGGTGAAATTGGCTAAACTCTGCAACCTTCAAATCTGATTGGCATAACTCTACATCCTTCAGTACAGATTGGCTGCCACTTGCATTTTGCTGACATCAAGAATCACTATTGTATATACCAGATTTTTTTTTCTCCATAAATGCACTTGGACATTTCTGGCTTATTTTCCCTTAACCAATTTAGGGGAAAGATGCTTTTTATTTTGTTTTTAAGCTACTTTTTAGCAGTTTGAAAGGAACCTTTGGACTTTGCTTTCAGATGTTGGGCACAATTTTCAATCATGGTTTTGGAGAATTGACTGATATTGAACAGTTTCACTAGTTTGTAGTTTTGGGATTAGACTGCCATTGGAGTATGCTGTATATACAGTAAATGCTAGTGTTTTGTCTTAGTAGTTTTAAGATGAGCTTGCAGTTTAACCATTTTTAAGTTTTCTTGTACTGAAAGTAACATTTAACTGTGTTTTGCATTTGTAGAGTAGGTAAATTGTGTTTTTTAAAAATTGTTGGCTTCACACCTTTAAGAATCTGCCCTACAAAATTTGGTTTGGCTTAATCGTACAACCCGTGGCGTTTTGTTCATTGATGTGATTGTATTTACAATTTATTGTTCATGTCAAATTTCAATAAAACTTAAAACTATATTATCCAAAAATTCATGATTCAAATTCAATTGTGTCCTGAAAATTTGATTGATTAGAAATGTGATTACCTTCAAACCAACAGCTTCCCCCAAAAAACTGCTTATGTGAGTGATCAAATTTAAGTTTGCCTTTGGTCTAGCCTTGTTTTTCCACAAGACAAAGAATTTAAAGTAGATTTTGTAAAAGATGAAGTCTTTTCAGTAGTTGTGCAGTTTTGAATGTCCGTTCAATCGTTTTCAACGCTATTTAACGTGTGATACTTTCGAATACCCAATTGCAGTGACGCCTTTGTATTCTTTCCAGTTTACAGGATTTAAAATGTAATCAAAACACTTGACGTTAGATGGTTATCTTGCCATCCTCGTACCCATTTTACAAAAAAGTAAATACATTTTTTCTTGTTAAGAGCTGCTACCAGCAGGGATTATTGTTTGAGTTATTGTGCTCATTTACATTGGAAGAGCTTAATTTGTGTGAAATTGAAACAATCACTGCCTTGTTTTCAACTTCAAGTCATAGATTTCACCACTTTTCACTGTTGGCTGAGTGTAGCCAGGAAACAATAGAGGAGCAACAATGGGCCTTGACCCCCGTGGGTTGGAGTGAGGGGTCAGGGAGCCCACTGTTGGCTATACCGTAAGGACCTTAAGCATATCTACATGCATAATTGAGGACTGGATCAGAACTTCTTGTCGTGTTTCTATTAAATGACTTGCCAGCTAGCCACTCATAGGACCATCCATTGTTTGATCCCTTCAGGAAAAATCTTGTCTTGGGTGTGGTAGATGAGGTGTAGTTAGAAACTGTCAGGAGAAATCAGTGGTTTGAAAGTGACTGTACATAATTATTTCAACTGAATTATACAATTTGGTGTGTGAATTTCTGTGTCTCACAGCTTGTAAATTAAAATAAATTTCATAAATCTTTGAAAGTCCAGCTCTTTCAAATATAATGCTACAATTCGACAAATAACCCACATTTATTTGGGTAATTCTCAAGATTCCAATGTACAATGTCGCAGCCTTTGTCAGTGCTAAGTTTAAGTGAGAAATAGAAAATTATCTCATACAAAATGGGGAAGAGAATTTGTGTTGCGTACATACATCCAGTGACAGACAGTAAGGCTCTTTGCCTGTCGGGTTTTTTGGAACAAGTCTCAATTGTGTTTGCTCTGTAAACGGAGTGTTTTATGTTGGAAAGTAGAATGTGAAGGATGAGATACTTCGAATTGTTGTAATTAAAACGCTTGGAAAATGTACCCAGGTAGATGTTTTGGCATGGGTATTGTGGTCCGAAGGGTCTGTTCCTGGCGCTATTCTATGTTGAGCTGCTGTCGAATTGTTGTGAAAACGTTTTTTAAGAAATTTGCCCCGTGAGTAGTTGAGAACATTTCCTTAAATGCACTGTTTATAAACAAATTGAGTTTATTGTGCATAATCATGCCTGTGGATCAAAATTTTATGTAATGGGTCAAATAAGGTAAAAGGACATCTTTTACAAAAGGGAAGCTTTGTGGTATTAACCATTGCCATTTAATGGTAAATGTCTTGGGGCTTCCTGTTTGCTAAAGATATCTGTTTAATTAAATGAACCCAGTGACTTATTTTTGATTGGAGAAATAATGTTAATTGTGAAGTCTATCTGAATATGAGGTTTATAACGAAGAGAGCCTGTTGTATCAGAGCACACCTATGCCAGGTATTTGACATGAGTCGCCACACCTATTGTTGATTTGAGTGTTTTGAGTATTTCATGATGGCGGGTGTGCAAAGATAATTTTAGACAAACATAAATGTATTTTGTTGGATGCCAATTTGACAAACAAAAGATTAGTATCCATTTGCAAGTAATTAGGAAAGCAGATTTTAGAAACAAGGAACTGCAGGTGCTGGAAAAATAGATTGTTGAGATCAAGTCAAAAATTGGGAAGGCTGGTTGGGACTTTACAGAGCTTTGGCAAAATCGCACCTGGTCAGTTTTTCTTTAATTTCAGAAGGCAGAGAAGAATGATGAAAGAAAGGTTGAATAGACTGGCCCTACACCTTTATGGGATTTAGAAAAAGGACAATCTAATTGAAGTACAAAGTTCCAATGGGACTTGATGGGCGACTAACACGAGTGGTGAATCTAGAACTGGGTGTCTTTTGTAAAGTTGCTCATTCAGGATTTAGGTCAGGAGTAATTTTCTTAAGTTTGTAAAACACCAGAAATCTCCAAGGAGTCTGTTATTACGTATGTTGAAAGCCAAGAGAGATTTTGGGCCATTGGGGGAATCAAAGGAAATTGGGTATCACACGGAAAAATAGTTGAGCCCAAGAAGCTGTTCGCCCTACTCTAATATGTTATTCTATTTGCTGCAGGTAGAAGTTAACGAATGTAGTATATCCCTCAACATTGGACATGCTGATCTCTGTATGTGACAGCATGTTTAGTTGATTATTGCCACGTGTACCGAGGTTCAGTGCAAAGCTTTTTGTTGCGTGCTATCCAGTCAGCAAAAAAACCCCATGATTACAATGTATTAGTGTTAATAAACTTTTTTAATTAAAAAAAAAATACTATAATATTTGCAATGACATTGAATCAGTAGAATTATAGCTACTCTTGGTAACAGTGAATGTTGAAGAAGAATTCATTAGATTGAGGTTTATCAGGTATGTTTTTGGATGATTATGTCCCTGTTGCTGGACTCCTTCCAGCTTTGCTACTGTTGGAGTTCCATGTAGAAAGCACCATGTTATTTAACACTTCCTTCAAATCTATCTTTGGATTGTATTGATTTGACTGGATGTTTTTGGTTTATAGTTAGATTGTAACTTGAAAGTTGGGGTCAGACTATTTTAAACATCTTATGGAGTTGTTATCAACGTATGCTAATGATCACTTCAATATGTTCTTTGTGGTTCAGAAAAGTAGATTACATATTCCTGATAGCTTTTCAGCTTTGCCATGCTTGAATTGAAAAAAGGTTATAAGGTTAATCTGAATTTCGGTATAAATCAGAAATTCTATTTGCTTGTGCTTTGTGCTAAGTTAATCTAGCTTTGTGTAGTCACACCTTCTCAAGAATATTGGAGGCATAGTTGCCATATTAATATTATATTTGGCATCTACAATTGAGTTTCAAGATATTGGGTAAGTCTGCAGAGATGCAAATACAACTCGCTATAGCCTCTAAAGCACAAAAATTAATTAATTAACTTTTGAATATCAAGTGTGAGAAGATCGTAGTGGAAATTAAAATAGAATGTTGAATGGAACTTTAACTAAAGAAGGAATAAGGTAGCAGGGGAAGAGTGCTTAAGGTTGTAATATAGGGCAAAGCTGAAGTTGATTCAATTTAAGAACAAGTGTGAATTAAATTTGCTAAAAATATTTTTAGAATAAACAAAAAGCTACTTGTCCTGAAGTTTGGAACTTGCATTTTCTCTACTGTGTCTTCAAAGTAGCTTTAGAAGAGTTTTTAATATTGATTCTCCTTAAGAATGTTTACGTTAGTCTTCTGTGTTTCATCATGGTTTAATGTAAAACTAAAATACTGCTTTGTAAATATCCGAAAGGTGACTGAGCTGAGTTCAACAAACTCCCACTTAGTGAAGCACTTAGTGCAAGATATTTCTGTAAAATACATTAACATTTGTTCCGTTTCTGGAATAATTTCTGCTTAGTTGCTTTGAATACACACAATATTGAAGGACAAGTACTTTTTGTTGTTTTTCAGCGAAAGCAAACTACTAAAGTTGGTATTTTTGTCTACAACATTGTTTTTTTTAATTTTCCACTCAAATTTGTGGTGAATGTGATGTAATATGCTTTGGCAGAGCCATAATCTCTGGATTTGAATAAAAAGAACAATACTATTACACATCTATTTGGAGAATAATTCTCCTGCTTGCTACCGTGCAGTACAGGATGAGTTCACTGATGGTGCCATCAATTCACTTCATTGTTATGTGACCTGAACCCAGTGACATCACAGATGTTTTGCACAGTAATTCATGCAAACAAAATTCCTGTGAATTGAAGATTGAAGATCATTACATCCAAACTAATTTGTTGCCAGTATACATTTACAGTTATCAAATGACAAAGCAGCAAAAATTGTCAGAATACTTAAGTTATCAGTAGAATTAATAGGTGGAAAAGTAATTATTAAATGCGTCTTACTGAATTTGTAGATTTATTGATCAATTGATTCATATCCAGTTTTCATTAACCATTCTCCAATACCCTAGTAAATATTTTGGCTTCCATGTTGACATTTTTAACTAAGCATTAAACATTTGAACGTATTCACTTTAAAAAAAAAAAAAAGAGTGCTTCCAAAATTATTTCTGACAGGACTGTTTACTGGATAGTAAATAAAGTGCAAGTTTGTCTGAGAGTCAGAAAGGTGCATGAAAGCAGGTCCTTCAACCCACTGTGACCATTAATAACTCGTTTACAACTATGAATCCCAATTTTATAATTATCTCCACATTCTTAAGTCCCCCAAATTCTATCGCTTGCCTCTACATACACCAGAGACCCTAGTGGCCAATTAACCTTTAACCTGTCTTTGGTATGTTGGAGGAAACGAGTGTCTGTTCAGTTATTTAGTTACTTGGATAATGGAAGAGTTTGGTTTCTAATATTCTTTGCAATGATTCTAATTGAACAATGGTATTTCAGGACTCTTTTATCTTTGATAGTTAGTTGGCTCGTTAAAAGTTAACTTAAGGGCGGCACGGTGGAGCAGCGGTAGAGTCGCTGCCTTACAGCGTCAGAGACCCGGGTTTGATCCTGACTATGGGTGGTGTCTGTACAGAGTTTGTACGTTCTGCCCGTGACCAAATGGGGTTTCTCTCCCACACTCCAAAGATGTACAGGTTTGTAGGTTAATTGCCTTCGGTAAAGATTGTAAATTGTCCCTAATGTGTAGGATAGTGCCAGTGTACAGGATGATCACTGATTGGCACGGACTATGGGCTGAAGGGCCTGTTTGGAGCTGTATCTCTATAAACTAAACTAAACAACTTTCATGATTTGGTAAGGATATGGTAGAGTAAGGTTAAGTTGCCATTTTTTGTTTAAACTGCTGGCGTGTATGGTGTTGCAGCTGGGTGAAATTCGCAAAGCGATTGTACAAAATATGGATAGGAAAGTTGTGAATGGCACACATGGATGTTGGAAAGTGACATGGGTTGACTGGCTGAAAATGGGGAATGTGAAATTGGTGGTTGGGGGAAATAAAGCTTGTAAATGATGAGAGATTGCCGAGCTCTGAAATTCAGAAGGAGTGTCATGTGGTGCATGATTCTCAAACGGCTAGTTTGCAGGCACAGCAAGTAATTGAGAAAATTAACAATTGGCAAGGGCATTGGTAAGACAATATCAGAAGGACTGATATCCTTATTTGAGAAAAGGATGCCTATGTATTGGGAACAATTTAGGGCGGCATGGTGGCGCAGCAGATACTCTGGTTCGTTCCTGACTACAGTGTTGTCTGTATAGAGTTTTGTCGGGCAGCTCCGGTTTCTTCCTACACTCCAAAGACATACCATTGGATTCAGTAAAAATTGGAAATTGTTCATAGTGTGTAGGACAGTGTTGGTGTATGCGGATCGCTGGTTGGCCTTGACTCGGTCCGAAGGGCCTGTATCCGCACTGTATCTCTAAACAAACTAATTCAGAGAAGATTTACTAAGTAATACCTAGAAAGAGTAGGCTATCTTGTGAGAGAAGATTGTTCAAACTGGGCTTGTTTGTATGAATTGAATTGAATAAATTTTATTATCCAAGTATGTATACATATAAGGAATTTGCCTTGGTGCTTTGCTCGCAAGTAACGACACGATATACAGTAAACAATTAAGAATAAAACAGAATTTAAACATGTTAAGAATTAAATAAAATATCAGAGCAAAAGGAGGCTAGACTTTTGGTTGTTGAGTAGAGCTACTGCTCATGAAAAAATGCTGTTTTTATGTCTGGCTGTGGTGGCTTTGGCGGTCCTTGCAGAGGGAAGTGCTTCAAAGAGTTTGTGGCCAGGTGAGAGGGGTCAGAGATGATCTTACCCGCTCCCTTCCTGGCCCTGGCAGTGTAGAGTTTATCGATGGGGGGGAGGTTGCAGCCAACAACCTTCTCGGCTGATCGAACGATGCGCTGCATTCTCCGGATGTCATGCTTGGTGGCTGAGCCAAACCAGACCATGATGGAGACGGTGAGGCCAGATTCTATGATGGCAGTATATGACTGGACCATCATTGCCTGTGGCAGATTGTGTTTTCTCAGCTGCCGCAGGAAGTAGATCCAGGCCTTTTTGACTGGAGTCGATGGTGGCCTTCCATTTAAGGTCCCTGGAGATGATGGTTCCAAGGAACTTAAATGACTCCACAGATGTGACGGTGATGTTGTTAATGGTGAGTTGGGGGAGGAAAGGGGGAGCTCTTCTAAAGTCTACATGAATTCCACTGTCTTAAGAGCATTGAGCTCCAGGTTGTTGCGATGGCACCAGGACGCCAGCTGCGTCATTTCCTGTCTAGGCAGATTCCTCCCCATCCTGGATCAGTCCAATCAGGGTTATGTCGTCCGCAAACTTGAGAAGCTTGACAGAGGAGTCTGTGGAGGTGCAGTCATTGGTGTAGAGAGAGTAAAGGAGAGGGGAGAGTATGCAGCTTTGCTGGAGTTTAAAGAGATGGAGCAGATTTGATTGAAATGGAAAATTGTGAGATTTCTTGACAGGCTGGATGTGGAGAGGATGTTTCCTCTTGTTGGTTAAGTTTTTTAAAAAAAAGGGTTACCCACTGAAGAGAAGATTTTTTTTGTCTGGGTTGTCTGCAACTCTTGCTCAGAATGGTGGCAACAAATGTTTTTAAGGCAGCGATTCTTAACAAGCGGGGGTGGTGAGAAGCTACCACAGGTCGATGATGATGTGGTGTTGAGGGTGCAGTTAAGACATTGGCTTATCTAATTATCAGAGCAGGTTCCAGGGGCTGAGTGGACTATTTCAGCTTTTGATTGTTCAAACTCATGCCCTGCAATTAATAAGAAAAGTTTCTGAACTAATGAAACCCTGCCTGAAAGTTCACCGCTACATTGTTTTTAATTAAAAGGGAAAAGTTTTTCCCAAAACTGTAAAGAAATAAACAAAGTATCAAAGAAATTGGACCAGATGGAACCGAAATTATGCAAAACCTCAGAATGAGCAAGAGTGGCTCTTAAACATTTATTGTAAATTATTTTGGCATCAGAAGTAAGAGTGCCATGCCCATTTCTGTGGACCTGTGATATTAAGTAGTGTGGTAAAAAATTAAAAATAATCCAATTCTTAGAAAATATTTAATTGTAACTATATTCAAAATTTGGAAATTCGGACATTTAAAGATACAAATGATGCAGTAAACTTTTTGGAAATAACTGGAGATTTATTTGGATAGCAATGCTTCGTACTACAGTGGTCTGAAATTGCACAAATGAGCATTCTCCTGAGATTTTCTCTGCATTAGTCTCTGGTAGACTTGACATTGCATTAGTGTTGTGTAGATGCAGCATTGCTATATATTCTGTTCAATTTATTGCTCTGACATTTATAGTGTCTTGGCTGTTGATGACTGCGCTGGATGACTTGTTGTTTGAATGGTGTGGCAGGTTTTCTATTTCATTATTGGTTGTATTTGGCCTTTTGATGCCAAGATTGGAAGATGTATCAAGAAGCCAGTGTCATTGTTGTTTTACACCAGTTGGAAAAATAGTAATAATTGCAAGTTAAAATGGAGTTTTAGTAAAATGTTTTCTCATGTTGTAACGAATGTAAAGTGAATGTTTTGCACGAATGGCTGAAATATATTCAATAGTGAACCGGGTTTGAGGTGTGATGGCCTATTCCTTTTTCTGTCTATTTATTGAAGTGTGTGTATCCTTCCACAGACGTCTCTTAGTGATTTAAGAAAGCTGCTTAAATATTGGGTTGCACTCCACGTGTAACTACCAACCTTCATTGGTTCTGCTGCTTTGAAAATTGGTGTGGACCTCCATATGTCCTCCATTGGTGGAATAACATTTGACCTATCAGGGTGAAGAATTAGTTGACTTCCAATAAAACTGAATAACATTCATTGTGCAGTGGACTTACCTTGTACAGAGTGAAATCTAATTATTCCCAAAATGTTTGTGCATAATGAAGAATGGGTAAAAAACATTGATTTCCGGTAACCCAAATGGTATTTAAACTATTGCTGCGTTATATCTACAGCAGCAGATTTAGAACAATTA
The DNA here is from genome assembly GCA_038087875.1 of Malacoraja senta. Taxonomy (NCBI): domain Eukaryota; kingdom Metazoa; phylum Chordata; class Chondrichthyes; order Rajiformes; family Rajidae; genus Malacoraja; species Malacoraja senta. The sequence goes on along the minus strand of CM075999.1, from coordinate 1,925,461 downwards.
GCTATCTTTTTTGATCACTCACTTACAGCAGTTTTGCATATTTATTTAGCTTGTTGGTAATAGGGATGAAGGCTATCCTTGAATTAATTTTTAAGAATATATGCAATTGGAAGAAACCTCCCATCGGTTTCATTAGGCGTGTTAATGTTTGGTACAAAAACAATATTGTTTAAATTAAACATGTCAAGGCTTCTAAAATTCGATACCTTCAATCCTCTTTGTTTTCAGATCTGAAACATCATGAGCTAAGTTTATCAAATGCTACTTGATTTTGATCAACTGAAGTATGTACTTTTGAGAATAACAGCATGCAAAGAGAATTTAAATCTTAACTGCAAAAGCTTGGTGATCTTTTTGATCTCTAGTTAGTGCCATTTCTGAATCTGTCAGTCTCAAACGCTGTATTACTGAAAATATACTGGCAATATTAAAATGGCCAAATAGGGATGGCATACCTTTTGTAAACTGGCTAATTCAAATAAAAAATCTCTTGCCAAGCGCACGATGTTATAATGGTCCAGGTCGCATTCACAAGCAGATATGGTAGAACAAACAAAAGTCGTTTGTGATGGTAACAATAGATTGATATTTTACTGTCATTCGCTTAAAATTTACTTATCTGGGGTAAGCGTTGAATGCTGATTTACTGAAAACAATTCCTCATTGTATAACCTGGTGTGCAGAATTAATTCCATTCATTTTATGTTAAATTGTGCTCGAAAACAAAGAATCTATGAGAGTCATGTTTGTGACATCCCTATTTCCAGGTTGGCTACTACAGTATAATTTCTGTACAACATTCATCGATTGGAACAAAATGGCATGACTGGCAGTTTTCTTCTTGATTTTTTTAAAAAATACTTGAAAATTATCCAAAAAAAAATTCTAGTGCCAATCTACTTCGGCTAATTTAAATAAAGGCAATATTCATGCGGTGATCTGCCCAGTGTGACGCTAGCACTTTGTCATTGGCTACGGATCAGCTCTAACCATTTATTTTTCCTTTTAGCTTTAAAAAAAAAACCCCGAAAAATATTTTAAGTTGGAGCGTTGTGGTTGCAAGGTAAACAAATGGGTGTAGGCAATAAGAAATTTCTTTGTATTGCTGTTACTAAATACTCTGGTAAATAGCCACAAATTGTATTTCCATTCTAGTCTCTTAAGTGTTAACAAATATCCTTTTGTCACCTGACTATCAGGGAAGCGTGGTTGAGACTGGCCCTGACCTGTTGTCATGACACCAACATCCTAGGTGGGGGCTGTACAGGAAGCTGCTCTTGGAGTTACGTGGTAAGACAATTTCTGTGCCAAGTTTTTCACAATCTACATAGTATATTTCGACAAAAAAAAGTACACAAAATGCTGGAGTAACTCAGCGGATCAGGTAGCTTCTTTGGGGAACATGGATAAGTGACATTTCGGGTCGGAACCCTTCTTCAGTCCTGACCCGAAACATGATGTGCAGAGATGCTGTCTGACCCACTGAGTTACTCCAGCACTTTGTGTTTTTTTTTTTGTTATCCCACATCTGCAGTTCCTTGTGTCTAATATATTTTGGCATTTCATCTAAAAAGTAAACAGTTGTCAAAACTAAAGCATTACAACTAAAAATGTGGTAATTGTTTTCTTTTTAGCACAGCACAAAGTTTACTTCATCAAATAACACAAAATAAACCAAATAATTGAAATTGGATTTGAATGGTTTTTTAAATGGAATTTCCAAAAATAAGTTTGGAATTCTTCATTTAATCTCTATTTTTGTATATGATGAAGTCGTGTATTTGCTCTCCAAATCTGGATAAGGAATGACTAAATATAGGTCCTTCATTCAAAAGACATAACATTCACGAAGAATTCAAGACCATCAGAATGATTTAAAATACTGAAATAAAATTCAGTGGTTATGGCTATCATTCTGTCTAAGTAACAATAACATTTGAAGAAACTATCTGGAGCTCTAACATTAGGTTTGTACCTTGAAATTCTGGGCTTTTTCTTAAATCGTAAAGTAACAAATACTGTGGGGATGGATGCAGTATGATGTTTAAATAGAAACCAGCTGTAGACAGTTTATTTTATTCTGTCAAATTATTCAAAGATTTTACTTTATTTCTTTAAATTTATAGATCATAATGGTACGAGACTTAAATGCCATGATTTGAATATTTTGATCAAAGGCCCTCGAACAGCTTTTAACTGGTCTTTGCAGATTCCCTCTAGTATTTTAAAATACTTCTAGTAACTTTTTTCTTTGCTTATCTTGCCCAAAATATATAGATGTCGTTTAATAATTGATACATTTTGATTTTAATGGCTTTGATTAGTTAATGTGATCTAAATAAAGTAAAACAGACATATTATAAGCCTTGTTGGGGTTTAAACAGTGATCTGTCAGTGTCGGTGATTACCTTCTGAACACTGGATAACACCAGACACTTAGGAATATTTCACAATCTTTAAATTTAACATCTAAATTCTTTATTTAAAAAAAAAACCATGAATTAATGAGTATGTGCTGCTCATTTTGTACACTGTGATTTTGAAATGTTGAAGTTGTCCTATATAAAATAAGGATTGTTGATTGTGTTGAGCTTAATCCAAAATCTTGCACATTTGTGATTGTTTAATACAAGATGCCAAACTATAATTTATAGTAATCATTTGATTAAATTATTTTGAGTGGTACAGTATCTGTTCCAGAAATGAGAGACAAACTAGCCCAAATATATCCTTTGCTATGCAAGTGATCATGAGAGTGAGATTTCTAACTTTCACCTTTTACAATTTCATTTTTTCCACACTGAAAATGGGTGTAGAAATTGCAAACCTTGCATTAAACTGACTGCCAAATACACAGTGAACTTCCCACATTTGACTTTTATTTGGAAGTTTGTAATAGCATGATACATCATCAGCTAAATCTATTTTACTGTCATTTGCGGAAAATTTACGTATTTGTTAAACAAGCCAGAGCAGCAAAGTGGAGAACGTGAATGTTTTTCTGAACTTCTGACTTGCCAAAAACTAAGCTGAACAAATTATTTGTGTATGAATAGTGAGTTCTGTGTTTTACAGTGGTGCGCGTTGGCTGTAGTGTCTAATTGTAAGTTTAACTGGTATTTTTTGATTTGTTTGATAAGTGCAAATGCGGAAGCTAGAGGCCCACTCAGGTGAGGCTCATTCATGTAATGTTTACTTACTGCATGTGAAAGTTATATTCAAGCTGCAGTGAATGGCAATAGTATTTTACAAACAGACCAAGCACGTGCAGCTGACCATGCATATCACCTGCAGCTGAGGTAGACACAAAATGCTGGAGTATGTCAGCGGGTCGGGCATCTCTGGAGTAAAGGAATAGGTGACGTGTCAGGTTGAGATCCTTCTTCAGACTGGATTCCTTTTCTCCGGAGATGCTGCCTGACCTGCTGAGTTACTCCAGCATTTTGTGTCTACCTGCATTGTAAACCAGTTCCTACACATCACACACAGCTTTCGTCTCTGATTTCTGAAATTCATTTTGCAAAGATGTGGAATAAGGAAATTCTACTTTAACTTCGCCATAAAACTGCTTTCAAATCCTATAACTTCATTAGTTATATGCAGCAAATGGTCGCATTGTCATTAAACAAAAGATTTAGTGCTTAGAGGATTTTCTAACGATTAAAAAACAGTGAGAATTAACCGCATGCTGAAATTGCTTTTTGTTTGCTTTATCGTGCTACCATCAAGGTCAGGCTGCTCTTTGGACACTCACTGTTTTGGTATCATTGTGCTTGGCAGCATGGCCAAGATTTAACAAACAATTTAGCTCTCTCCAATGCAGAATCATGTCCTAAAGTGAAGAAGAGAAAGTTTGATCGCTGAGATATTTTGACGTGAAACAAAGAAGCATTAACACAAATTGTTTTGAATTGTCAATATATATATTTTGTGCTGTTTTGTAGCTTTTAGTGAGAGGACATGCAACAAACAAAATATGCCAAATGTGGAAGGAAATGGATTAACGATCATTTGCCAGGTACACTTTGAGCTTGACTTTATCCATGCAGGTTTTTGTTTACATTGTAACAAATGAGGCATTCAGGAAATGTTGATAATCAACCAGTTTATAGAATATCCCTTTGAATGCATTTGAGGTGTAACGATTTGGTACAGAACCATATGAAGAATTACTTGTTTCAAAGCCAATTCAAAATAAAATCTTTTTGATTTGAAAATTATCTTTTCCTCTGGTGAATGTACATTAAAGTTTACAACACTGTCTGAAGATCTTAGGAGGGATCGTTGTGTTTATTGTGTGGTAGTAAAAAAGAGACCAAAACATTGAAAAACTCCATAGAAGTAACTAATTAGTGTGAGGAACTAATCGCAATTAACAGCAAAACATCTTGGCCAATATTGCAAACAAATTCATAAAACAATACTATCACTGTTCAACCTGGAGTAAGTGATCTTTTCTTTTCATAAACCAGTTGTGTATTTGTGGCATATTTAAGCAGATTTTGTGTTTCCTGCGGTACCCATACTGCATACTAAGTTATTTGAAGCTTAATGAGTAAGTTGCTGTTTATCAGTTGAATGTCACTTGCCAAACGTTGAATAAATTCAGAACATTTCGAGCACATTTGCATTTGAGCTCTAAAAGCAAACTTTCATGTTCCTCAACCATCAAATTTCTCTTTGAAGCTGGTGATTTCTTCTGGGGCAAAATGTTGGTCAATGTAGGACAGAAACGAGCCCTTCTGTCCATTTACTCAATTCCTCCATCGAGTACCTGGATCCATTAATCTCATTATTTTCTTCTTTCCACATTGCCTCAATTTCCCCAGGATTCTACCTCTCACCTACACACTGGGGACAATTTACATAGCCAATTAACCAGCCAAACCACACTTTCTTTGAGATCAGGAAAGGAAACTTGCGAAGTGACAGGAATAATGTGCAAACTCCATACACACACCACGAGAGGGCCGGATTTGATCTAGGATTTTACGACGATGAGGCTGTATCTCTAAAAATGTGCAGCTCTATACCATTGTGCTGACCCTTATACAGTTAATGGACAATTATTGTTTGTATTTTATGTGTACATATGCGCGTAACATTTTTTCTCATTTATTATATTCAAATTCACATTCACATTTATTGTCACATTGAGTTACCATGCAGCCATACAATTAAAAGAACACAATACAATTCAAAGAATGATAAAACATAACATAAATATCCACCACATTGAGCACTGTGATGGAAGGCAAAGTTCAGTCAGTCTTCCTCTTATATTGTGTACAGTGTACTATGTTTACATATTCTGTTGTGCTGCCGCAAGTAAGAATCTCATTGTTCTATCTGGGACACATGACCTTAAAACACTCTTGGTTCCTGAATCGATGACGTTCATCAGAACGTCGATTCTATTTCTCTCCACAGATGCTGCCGGAAGTGCTGTGTAACCCCAGCATTTTCAGCATTACAGATTGTTTTTACCTTTTTAAATGTTAAAGTATGTGATGGCACCCCACAGTTAATCTGGCATCAGCAAACTCGTCACAGATTAGGAATTATTTTTCTGCTTTTCTCTTGCATGCCATGTGTTGACATCTATATATTTTGTCTATCAGAGATCTTGCAGCCACTGTAGATGCAACATACTGTGGATAGACTATTGAAATTAACTTTGCAGTTTAAAACAAATTGTACAAAGACAGAATCTTCAATCTTTTATAGTAAAAATGTACCATTTCTCTTTCACAGCGGCACTCTCTTTGAATTTGAAAGTGACTAGATACATAAATGAGGATTGTTTGCCACTGCAGTAGATATGTGTAAGTACATTGTACTTGTTGTTGGCTTCAAATTCTCAGTCACCTTTGATCTGTAGGGTTTACAATTCTTTTCTTCTAGGCCCTCTTACCCAGTTTGGAATTGGCATTTAAAGTTTGTATTGCACTCAAGGTCTCAAAAACAAGATGTTAACATATAGCACTGAGGATGATGATTCCAACTTTCCTCTCCGCGGATTCCAAGCATTGCGGATTGATCTATTCCCTGGCTCTTCCTTATATTCCTATAATTGGTCTCCTTTAAGAATGTGTTCAATTCCTTAAAACTACAATTAACTCCCCATCTACCACTCCTGACCATTATGGAACATCTATCGAAGATGAGACACAAAAAGCTGGAGTAACTCAGTGGGTCAGACAGCATCTCTGGAGAAAAGGAATAGGTGATGTTTCGCGTTGAGATCCTTCAGACCCTATTTCTCCAGAGATGCTGTCTGACCCACTGAGTTACTCCAGCTTTTTGTCTATCTTCAGTTTAAACCAGCATCTGCAGTTCCTTCCTACGCATGTAAAATCTCTCTACTTGTTGCATTACCAATAAAAACATACTGTTGCTTTTGCCAAATGTATTGTTCTTTTAAGCATTTGAAATTATAATCTGTGCAAAGTATTCATTATTTTAAACATCTCTGAGATTTCTCCTTTGCTTTCTTTCCTAAAGAAAACAACTTGCTGCATTGCCATCATCGCATGCAAAGATGGCAGCTTCCTGTTCTCACACATTGTGTGAATAACCCAGCTGGTTTACCAATCTGACTTGGCCACCATCAATCATGGCCACTATTACTGATTAGGATCTTTTAGCGTTTATTACTGTCAACAATTTAGTTGTTTTAAAAATCGATTCACATTGTCCAATTTGTCCTGGTGATGTATTCAAGTCTTTAATTCAATTACATGGCCATTGCTCTACTGTATTTCTAGAGAAGGTAGGTATGTAGGCAACATAGATAGTCTTAGTCCATCAATGACCTCACAGAGAGGTACAGCCAACCCCAAGGATGGCAAGATAAATTCTGTTCTCCCCGATCATTTTGGCTGAATTCTACAGTCTAGGTAAAATTTGGGAATTGAACCCAATACCATTCTGGGCTTTACTGTTGCGCCATCTAGACATGTCGAATCTTCGAGACTAATCACAGAGATGGAGGGTGGTCATCACCTTGTGTCAAGTTTTATATAGAGCCTTCAATTAATTCCAAAGCCACGCATTTCCCCATTGCTTTGAAAATCAGCCTCTTCAACATTTTCATTCGGTAAATATGTTTATCCTTGTTCCCCCTTGTATTTTTTGCTCTTAGGCTTGCAGTGAATTGAAAATAAATTGATGGGTTATAGTTTCACTTGGCATCCTTGTTTTCATAATCTAAACCTGCTCTTTTAATTATCAAGCCGCATATTATAATAAAATGTAGATGGTTTGATGTAAGACAAAAATAACAATCAAAATGCTTATTGAAGTGTCACCTGTGTGGTTTAAGTGGCTTACGTATCGACTTAACTGGACGTCTAATGTTTATGAAGGAACTGCAGATGCTGGTTTAAACCATAGATAGACACAAAATGCTGGAGTAACTCAGTAGGACAGGCAGCATCTGTGGAGAGAAGGAATGGGTGAGGTTTCGGGTCAGACATCTAATGTCCTTGAAACTCAGTGTTCAAGACAATTATTTCTAATCGCTCGGCACATTTTCTAGTTTGAATCCTAAACCTAGAATTACTTATTTGAAGGTCTGGGGCTTGCTGCTGCCACAGGGCTATATGTGCAGGAGCCTTTTTTTTATTGGGAGGTGGAGAATAGAGATCTATACAAAGAAGAGATCCGTAGGGTTCAGCAAGGATGAAGATTGTGAGGATGAGGTTGTCTTTAATTACTTTAAAAAAATGGTGTTTCTACTTCATTAAACCTTTGGGAAAACATGACATTATGACATTATTCTCATGTTTGATCTGTTGCATCTAAACTAGGCTCTGCTGTACGGCTCCCAGCTTACTGAATGGATTCATGAGCCAAGAAATAAATAATTTACACCACAGGATGGCAGTCTGCATTCTCCAGTTCTGTCATCTTAGAAGGAGCGGACTATTATAAATGTGTATATAGGGCCGTACGCAAGTGCATCTCAAACTTCAAGAACTTGGTGGGTAACTCTGCAAAAGCAATCTACCAACAAAATATCAGTTTGTACTTTGTTTTTTGAGTTGTTTACACTGTTTTCCATTTAAGCTGACATCTCATGATGTGGGCAAAGGAATAGCATCACTTTCAAGCTGAAAAGATCTGCTGTACAGGATGCAGAAAATTGATTGGAAAATCTGCGGCATGTGATAAAGAATATGTTCCAGTATGTCATTGCCCAGAGTTGCTCAGTGCCAATATGTTTTGAGTACTTGTTATCCTTTGTATGCTTTTAATAAAATGTTAATATGTTGCCACAGTGCTGTCATGTCTTTCATTTTATACATTGTGATCGGTAACATTTTCAATAATGTTAAGGGATTAGTATTTGTGATGGCATTTGGCTTTGAGTTTTGCTGGTGCTTGTCATTATATTCCTGTTGACACGCATAACATGAGCACAAAGACATTACAATTGGGAAGTAAGCATTCTTAATGGATAACGAAAAGATTAATTTGTATACACGGAGCATCTTTCATGTTTTCTTGATATCCCACAGTGTGTTTTGGCAAATGCAATCTTGGCACTTGAAATGATGAGCTTAGCTGTCTTGTGCTTTCAATTTAAGAAGCGAAAAACATTTCCAAGGCAGTGGAATTGTTTTCCCATCACAAGGGAGAATTTGTTTTGTAGAAGATGGCAGCTTTACATGAGAATACTGGAAGTTTTTACTCAATGGCATTTGACCGACTGTATTGATGGCAGAGAAACGTACTGCACCTGGAATTCCAGCGCGGCCTTGTAGGTGGAGAGTGACAATGGTAACTGGGATTGGAAATAATTGCATGGAGGATGGAAGGTGATGGAGGGAGGAAAACAGGGTGGGAAAATCTGTATGTAGAAAGGAACTGCAGATGCTGATTTATACCGAAGATAGACACAGTGTTGGAGTGACTTAGTGCGTCGGGCAGCATGTCGAGAACTTTCTCCCCCACCATAGTCCACTGCTTTTTCCACAGTTCGCATCCATGTATCCGTTTGATATGACGTCTTCCCCAGCCAATTATGAGCCCCACCCTTCCTTGGTCATCTGTTGCCGGCCATGCTTTGTTCTGGCCTTTTCTTAACTCTATTCCCTCCCGGGCTGAAGAAGGATCCCGTTCCGAAACGTCACCCATCTTTTTTTCTCCAGAGGTGCTGCCTGACCTGCAAAGTTGTTCCAGCACTTTGTGTCTATCTTTGGGGAAAGCTGTAGCTGAGCGTCGAGAGCTTGGGTGAGAATGACAATTGTACACCCGGAAGAGCAACTGAGACTGTCCCACTGACAAATGAAGTACTGGGGCAAGACCCCAATGCAAGATGTACAGTGCATTCAGAAAGTATTCACACCCCTTCACTTTTTCCACTTTTTGTTACGTTACAGCCTTATTCTAAAATGGATTAAATTCATTTTTTAAATCATCTATCTACACACAATACCCCATAATAAAAAAAGCGAAAACAGATTAGAAATTTTTGCAAAGTAATTAAAAATAAATAACGGACATATCGCATTTACATAAGTATTCAGACCCTTTACTCTACTTTGTTGAGGCACCGTTGGCAGCGATTACAGCCTCAAGTCTTAGGTATGACGCTGCAAGCTTGGCACACCTGTATTTGGGTAATTTCTCCCATTCTCTGCAGATCCTCTCAAGCTCTCAGATTGGATGGGAAGCGTCGATGCACAGCTATTTTCAGGTCCCTCAAGATATGTTTGCTCGGGTTCAAGTCCGGGCTCTGGCGGGGCCACTCAAGGACATTCACAGACTTGTCACGAAGCCACTCGTGCGTTGTCCTGGCTGTGTGCTTAGGGTCATTGGAAGGTGAACCTCCGCCCCAGTCTGAGGTCCAGAACGCTCTGGAGCAGGTTTTCATCAAGGATCTCTCTGTACTTTGCTCCGTTTATCTTTCCCACGATCCTGACAGTTCCTGCTGCTGAAAAACATCCCCACAGAATGATGCTGCCACCACCATGCTTCACTGTAGGTATGGTATTGGCCAGGTGATGAGCGGTGCCTGGTTTCCTCCAGACGTTACGCTTGGCATTCAGGCCGAAGTGTTCAATCTTGGTTTCATCAGACCAGAGAATCTTGTTTCTCATGGTCTGAGAGTCCTTTAGGTGCCTTTTGGCAAACTCCAAGTGGGCTGTTCTGTGCATTTTACTGAGGAGTGGCTTCCATCTGGCCACTCTACCATAAAGGCCTGATTGGTGGAGTGCTGCAGGTATAGTTGTCCTTCTGGAAGGTTCTCCCTTCTCCACAGAGGAACTCTGGAGCTGTCAGAGTGACCATCGGGTTCTTGGTCACCTCCCTGACCAAGGCCCTTCTCCCCCGATTGCTCGGTTTGGCCAGGCGGCCAGCTCTATGAAGAGTCCTGGTGGTTCCAAAGTTCTTCCATTTAAGAATAACGGAGGCCACTGTGCTCTTTGGGATCTGCAATGCTGCAGAAATTGTTTTGTACCCTTCCCCAGATCTGTGTCGAGACACAATCCTGTCTCGGAGGTCTACGGACAATTCCTTCATCTTCATGGCTTGGTTTTTGCTCTGACATGCACTGTCAACTGTGGGACCTTATATAGACAGGTGTGTGTCTTTCCAAATCATGTCCAGTCAATTTAATTTACTACTGATGGACTCCAAGTTGTAGAGACATCTCAAGGATAATCAACGGAAACAAGATGAACCTAAGCTCAATTTTGAGTGTCATAGCAAAGGGTCTGAATACTGATGTAAATGTGATATTTCAGTTATTTATTTTTAATTTGCAAAACATTCTGAACATCTGTTTTCGCTTCATTCTGGGGATTGTGTGTAGATTGATGAGAAAAAAAATGTAATCCGTTTAAAAATAAGGCTGCAATGTAACAAAATGTGGAGAAAGTGAGGGGGGTGGGTGGAAAGCAGTTTTGGAGAGATGCATTTATTGCAAATATATGGGGAGGGACCTGTTGAAATTTTTTATAAAAAATGCGTTTTGCCATTTGTAATATAACAGAACCCCCCCCTTTTGACTCTAGCATGGGGTGCCTTTGGTTTGCCAGCAGCATTGAAAAGTTCATTACACATTTAGTTAGCTGGCTAAACTGAACACCTTGATGTAGACTGTTTCACCTACAGTTCTTGGGTCTATTGGTTTATGTCTGATCACCCAGCAAGGTTTGATTTCATTTTGTTTGTTTGGAGCTGCTGCCTTGTCCTGCAGCCTTCCATTGAAGGTGAGATTTATTGATTCCCATGTTCTGCCACCTGGACAGCATGCATGCGCAAGGCTGAAATGTGACAGGCTTCAGGCAATTTGGTGGGGATCAACTTGAAATTAATGTCTACCTGTCTGGATGCCTCTTGGGGTTGAATTGATGCTTGAACTGCTTTTCAATATATGATGTGAAATGAAATACCTAATATTCATTCACGTGTGGGCATTCAAAGTGTAGTATACAGTGCCCTCCATAATGTTTGGGACAAAGACCCGTCATTTATTTATTTGCCTCTGTACGCCACAATTTGAGATTTGTAATAGAAAAAATCACATGTGGTTAAAGTGCACATTGTCAGATTTTAATAAAGGCCATTTTTATACAGTCTGGTTTCACCATGTAGAAATTACAGCAGTGTTTATACATAGTGTCCCCCCCCCCCCCCCCCCCATTTCAGGGCACCATAATGTTTGGGACACAACAATGTCATGTAAATGAAAGTAGTCATATTTAGTATTTTGTTGCATATCCTTTGCATGTAATGACTGCTTGAAGTCTGCGATTCATGGACATCACCAGTTGCTGGGTGTCTTTGGTGATGCTCTGCCAGGCCTGTATTGCAGCCATCTTTACCGTATGCTTGTTTTGGGGGCTGGTCCCCTTCAGTTTTCTCTTCAGCATATAAAAGACATGCTCAATTGGGTTCAGATCGGGTGAATGACTTGGCCACTCAAGAATTGACCATTTTTTAGCTTTGAAAAACTCCTTAGTTGCTTTAGCAGTATGGGATCATTGTCTTTCTGTCGAATGAACTGCCGGCCAATGTTTGGAGGCATTTGTTTGAACTTTGCAGATAGGATGTGTCTATACACTTCAGAATTCATTATGCTACTACCTTCAGTAGTTGTATCATCAATGAAGATAAGTGAGCCAGTACCTTCAGCACCCATACATGCTCAGGCCATAACAACCCCACCACTGTCACAGATGAGGTGGTATGCTTTGGATCTTGGGCAGTTCTTCTCTACTCCATACATTGTTCTTGCCATCACTCTGATATAAGTTTATCTTCATCTCATCTGTCCACATGCCTTTTTCCAGAACTGTGGTTACTCTTTTAAGTACTTCTTGGCAAACTGTAACCCGGCCATCCTATTTATCGGCTAACCAGTGGTTTGCAACTTGCAGTGTAGCCTCTATTTCTGTTCATGAAGTCTTCTGCGGACAGTTGTCATTGACAAATCCACATCTGACTCCTGAAGAGTGTTTCTGATCTGTCGGACAGGTGTTTGAGGATTTTTCTTCATTATAGAAATAATTCTTCTGGCATCAGCTGTGGAGGTCTTCCTTGGCCTGCCAGTCCCTTTGTGATTAGTAAGCTCACCCAGTGCTCTTCTTAATGATGTTCCAAACAGTTCATTTTGGTAAGCCTAAGGTTTGGCTGATGTCTCTTAACAGTTTTATTCTTGTTTCTCAGTCTCATAATGGCTTCTTTGATTTTCATTGGCACAACTTTGGTCCTCATGTTGATAAACAGCAATAAAAGTTTCCAAAGGTGATGGAAAGACTAGGTGCTGAGAGCTCTCTTATACCTGCATTAAGGAGGCAATTAAACACACCTGAGCAATTACAAACACACGTGAAGCCATGTGTCCCAAACATTATGGTGCCCTGAAATGGGGGGACTATGTATAAACACAGTTGTAATTTCTACATGGTGAAACCAAAATGTATAAAAATGGCCTTTAATAAAATCTGACAGTGTGCACTTTAACCACATGTGATTTTTCTATTACAAATCTCAAATTGTGGAGTACAGAGGCAAATGAATGATGGGTCTTTGTCCCAAACATTATGGAGGGCATTGTAGCATTGAAACGCGTCCAACTCATCCATGTGTACCAAGATGCCCAATCTAAGCTAGTCCCATTTGTCGTCGTTTAGCCCAAATCCTTCTAAATCTCTCTTATCCATGTAGCTATCCAAGTGTCTGTTCACTGTTTTGTTAGTTCCTGCCTCAACGGCGTACTCTGGCAGCTCGTTCCATAAACCCACCACACACTGAGTGAAAATTTTGCCGCGCGGGTTCCTATTAAATCCTGCCTGTCTCACTTACCAACGTTCTCTGTTTCTTGATTTCCTTACCTTGGGTAAAAGACTGCATTCGCCCCTCATTACTATTATGCACTGCTATAAGATCACCCCTCGACCACCTGCTCTCCAAGGAATAAGTTCTAGCCTGCCCATTTTTCCCTGTAGCTTAGATTTTCAAGTCTGGGCAACATCCAACAATTATATCCTTCCTTCTAGCATAGTTCCCAAAACTGAACACAGTGCCTCAAATGCATTTCTGAAGAGTTTCTTTCTATACACCAATATTTATTGCATTGTAAGTTGCCTAGGACTGGGAGTGTGCCATTAATGTGAACTTACTGCCTAGTATGCCTCCTGGCATGTAGGGCAGCAACAAAGGTCCTCCACTCCTGTCTGTTCTGGACTAGCTTCTGGACACTACCCCAGGTCAGGTCTATTGTTTTCATTTCCTCCTCTACAGTTCGACGCCAGGTGGTTTTGGGTCTCCCTCTTTTCCTTCTCCCTTCAGGTGTCCAGTGCAGGACTATTCTGGTTCTTTCCCTTTCGGCTTTCACCATTGACATTCATCCTAGCATCTGTCGATATCCCTGGAAGTCCATCACGCCCAGTAGTGTTGATTCCTTCAGTTGCTGTTTCCATAACATATTTGTTTTACGAGACAGGGTTGTTAGCCCTGTGCTCAACCTCCAACCTGGAGGACCAGTGGATCGCTCTTCGTCTCACCTCTACCCTTCGACCTCTCCAGCATGGGAGACCCTAACAGGAGACAAATCTCCCGCTAGATTTGTCTCCTAGGCATAGCTCTAGAGGTCACTGAGACACAGAAGCTCCCCGACCACGACAAGGTTGCAATCCAACAGGGAGCATTAATGTGAAGGGGAGAAGTTAATATTGGCTACCTTGAAAACTGTTTTTTGTTTCCCCCTTCTGTCATAATTTCCAAGACCTGACTAAAAATATTTGCTTCCTTATCAGTCAACCCCTCCTAAAGATATGCACAGATCACCTTTTTTGCAAATTCGTGCTAGGTTGTACAGCTGAACACATACTAGGATCAAGAGGGACACAAGGGATTGCAGATGGTGGGATCTTGATCTGGCAACACCTCTGGAGGACATGGATAGGTGACATTTCAGTTCACAAGTTATAGTAGAATTAGGCCATTCAGCCCATCGAGTCTACTCTGCCCTTCAATCATTGCTGACCTCTGCCTCCTAATCCCATTTTTCTGCCTTCTCCCCATAACCCTTGACACCCGTTCAAATCAAGAATATGTCTCTCTGCCTAAAAAATATCCACTGACTTGGCCTCCACAGCCCTCTTAGCAATGAGTCCCATAGATTAACTACCCTCTGACTAAAGTTGTTGCTCCTCGCCTCCTTTCTAAAAGAGCGCCCTTTAATTCTGAGGCTATGACCTCTGGTCCTAGACACTCCCTCCAGCGGAAACATCCTCTCCACATCCACTCTATCCAAACCTTTCATTATTCTGTAAGTTTCAATGAGGTCCCCCCTTAACCTAAACTCCAGCGAGTACAGGCCCAGTGCTGTCCAGCGTTCATCATATGTGAACCCACTCATCCCTGGAATCATTCTTGTAAACCTCTGGACACTCTCCAGAGCCAGCACATCCTTCCTCAGATATGGGGCTCAGTTCAGGACCTTTTAAATGGGATTGGTTTGTTTATAGTCTTGAACAAAATTGAGAGGAAATTAATGAATTTTGGCAATTAGTGCCAGATATTGATGCTGCTTTTAGTGAGGTTTTATGAGTTTCTAGACAAAAGAAACATTTTGGGATTCTGTCATTGGCACAGTTTATGGCTCAATAGGTAGCACACTTGCTTATTTATGTGTCTGAAATTTCTAGTTTCAAATGCCATTCCTTTAGAGCTAAGATATTAAAGCTGCCTCCTGCTGCAATCTCTTTGAACCACTCCTTTGAACTTGCCCACCTACCTTTCAGAAACTTTGGGGAGGAGGGGGACAGTTGATGAGAATATGTTGATGAGAAAAGAATATATGGGATTAGTGTGATTAGTTCTCCATGGGTGGTGCAGAGTGGCTGAGACACAGCTTGTTTCCATGACATGACTCTTAAAACACTTTTAGCCTGTGTTTGCCTACCTTTTATCACTGCCAGCCACTTCCAATTTTCTATTTACTTATAATTTGTAAATCATTGCAGAGAAATGATAGTACTAGGAAGGCTGATTGGTTAATGCATCGATCGCCACCATGCTTATTCAATTCAATTCAATGAACTTTATTTACCCATTAGGAACTTTGGTTTCTGTAGCCATACAACAAGAAGAAACAATTTTACAAGACACACAACCAACTCAATTCACACACACATCCATCACAGTGAATCTCCTCCTCACTGTGATGGAAGGCAAAGTCTTGTCTCTCCCCTGCTCTCCATCCTCTCCCGATGTTAAAGCCCCCGGCGGGCGATGGTAAGTCCCGCGACCGTTAAGGCCGTGCCGGCGATGTAAGGCCCTGCTCCGGGTCTTGATGTTGGAACAACACTAGTTTTTTTTCTTGCCAGCAGATGCAGCACTCAACTACACTCCATGAGTCTACAACCATTTTACTGAAGAGCTAGGAAGACACAGAGTTGGCGTAGCTCAATGGGTCAGGCAGCATCTCAGGAGAACATGGATAGGCAACATGTTTCAGGTTGGCATCCTTTAGAATTATACTGAACACCTTCTGAAAACATACTTATCTCTGTGGGTAGTTGCTCTGTACGTGATAGGAACAGAATTAGGCCATTCGGCCCATCAAGTCTACTCCGCCATTCAATCATGGCTGATCTATTTCTCCCTCCTAACCCCATTCTCCTGCCTTCTCCCCATAACCCCTGACACCGGCAGTAATCAAATCAAAGGGAAATTTTAGGAATTGTGTAATTTTAAAGAGAGCTTTTATCTTTGAAGAGCAGTAAATTCTAGTGGAGGTTTTTAATGTTTGTGTGGGTAAGGCCAATTGTGATCTATTAATTTCCCTTTTACATATCAAACCCAGTCTTTAGATATAATGTCATCTGCTTTCAGCAGCTCAGCGGTTAGACTTCTTTAATAGTCTTTTCTTGTCAGCTCACCAGCTCTCAAGTGCTTAAGCCAATTACTTCTTCACTTTTCAGTTGGATTTATGTAAAAGGCATCAAGAGCCAAATTCATAAAAGGGACAAGCGATGAAGGCAAGCACCAGGTGTTAAAGAAACCACGTTATAAGCTGTGGAAGTGCTTGATGTAATTGAGGGGGTATAGTGGAGTGTAGAGGAAGGTATAACTCTACAGTTTTCAGAGCTAGTGCTGCAATCTAAAGCTTGGGGGTGGCCACTCGGCCCATCAAGTCTACTCCGCCATTCAATCATCATAAGATCATAAGCGATAGGAGTAGAATTAAGCCATTCGGCCCATCAAATCTGCTCAGTGGGTCAGGCAGCATCTCAGGAGAACATTTTGGTTAAGGGCCTGTCCAACTTTCACGACCTAATTCACGACCTTTTTTACTCGTGGCCATTTTTCATCAGGCTAGAAAAACGCCCCGACCTAATTGATGCCACGAGTACCTACGACTAGCATCACGGCCTGCTACGACCTTGTGACGACCATGCTGCGAGTATGAGTCAAGGGCAAACTCGGCAGAGGTCGTGAATTAGGTCAAGAAAGTGGGACAGGCCCTTTATGTTGTTGGGTCGACCTCCACAGCCGTCTGTGGCAAAGAATTCCACAGATTCACCACCCTCTGGTTAAAGAAATTCCTCCTCATCTCCTTCCTAAAAGAACGTCCTTTAATTCTGAGGCTATGACCTCTAGTCTTAGACTCTCCCACGTGGAAACATCCTCCCCACATCCACCCCATCCAAGCCTTTCATTATTTGGTACGTTTCAATGAGGTCCCTCCTCATTCTTCTCAACTCCAGCGAGTACAGGCCCAGTGCCGACAAAAGCTTGTCATATGTTCACCTACTCATTCCTGGGATCATTCTTGTAAACCTCTGGACCCTCTCCAGAGCCAGCACATCTTTCCTCAGATATGGTGCCCAAAATTGCTCACAATATTCCAAATGCGGTCTGGCCAGCTCCTTATAGAGCCTCAGCATTACATCCCTGTTTTTGTATATAAGCCCTCTTGAAATAAATGCTAGCATTGCGTTTGCTTTCTTTACTACTGATTCGACTTTCACACAATGGGTGGTGGGTGTATGGAATGAGCTGCCATATGAGACAGTTGAGGCTGGAACTATCCCAACGTTTAAGAAACCGTTAAATAGGCACATGGATAGGACAGCTTTGGAGGGATATGGACCAAACTCGGGCAGGTGGGACTAGTGTAGCTGGGACATGTTGGATGGTGTGGGCAAGTTGGGCCGAAGGGCCTGTTTCCACGCTGTATCACTCTATGACTCTATTTCTGCATGAACACATGGTACTGAGTGCTAATGCCACACTGTGAAGCTCAATTCAAAGCATTCGGAGCCCAGCACCAAGGATCCATTTTACTCTTCACAATGTGACAAGCAGTCAAAACAGCGACCTCCCCCTGACATCGAAAACCCCAGCCCTTTCACTGGTTCAGTCTCAACACCATTTCGCTAAAGTAGGCACAACATTCCCTGCCAGTTAATCATCTGTTATCCTGAGCTGTCAGTTTGTGCCAGCAGTTCGGTCTAGTTCAGAGCCACAGCATGTAAACAGGCCCTTCGGCCCACTGAGTCCGCGCCGACCCTCCATCACCCCTTCACACATGTTTCTATGGGTTATTGCTAGGGGACAATCAGCCATGATCACAATGAATGGCGGTGCTGGCTCGAAGGGCCGAATGGCCTCCCCCTGCACCTATTTTCTATGTTACCCCACTTTCTAATCAACTCGCCACACACTAGGGGGCAATTTACAAAGGGCCAATTAACCTACAAACCCGCACGTCTTTGGGATCACAGTCACCTTATTCTGCGGCTTGGCACGGACACTTTGATAACTGGCTCTGGCCACTTCAATAACTGGCACTGGCCACTCAAATCAGCCGCCCCGGACATGTTTATGATTGGTTTTACTGTATTTTAACGTCGTTTTTACCTACTTTTAACTATTTATACTGTTCCATCAGGGACTGGATTGTTTTTGGTGTTATTATGTGTGAAATGTTTTAAATTTCATGTGCGATGCATGTATTCCCTGGGAAACGTCTTTTCATTTTGCACTGTACAACTGTTGCTTGCAAGATGACAATAAAGGTTGATTGATTGATTGATTGATTGATTGATTGATTGATGGGGAGGAAACCGGAGCACCCGGAGGAAACCCACAGGGTCATAGTGGGGGAACGTGCAAACTCCACACTGACAGCGCCCGTGGTCAGGATCGAACCCTCGTCTCTACCGCCGCACTAACAAAGTGTCGCTCCTACTTTGTTACCACTCTGAATTTCACTGCAGTCAGAGTGAATCTTTGGACTGCTCAACCCCCACTGATGCTGGTCGACCCTCCAGAGATCACACCAGCAGATTGTTTTGTTTCCCCAGATCCCAGCGACTCCCGTCGTCCGAGTCGAACACGTCTGGAACGTAAAACGGTATCCAACCTGTAGATAGAGAAACAAAAAGCTGGAGTAACTCAGCGGGACAGGCAGCATCTCTGGAGAGAAGGAATGGGTGATGTTTCGGGTCGAGACCCTTCTTCAGACCTGTACTTTGTCAGTTGAACCACTTGGGGGAGCTGCGATACAGAGGATGGAGTGTAGTCTTTACACTGTAATCTTTGCATGGAATACAAATATACAGATTGTACCAAATAAAATGTAAAAAAACATTAAAAATGTACAAAAAACCCCAAAGATTACACTGGCCTAAAGCGCTGCTTCCATTTGCGCTAAATATTCGTCCATTTTCTCATGTACTTCCATTATTATCTAAATCATAGTCTGGAAAGTGGCCCATGTTAAAGTAACATTCAGCCTCTGTGGGGTTCAGAATATAAATGATATCCCCGGGGAACAAAATTATTCTGAAACTAGACTGTTCAACAAAATAGGCTTCGGCCCGAAACGTTGCCTATTTCCTTCGCTCCATAGATGCTGCCTCACCCGCTGAGTTTCTCCAGCTTTTTTTTGTCTACCTAGTCTGAAGAAGGTTCTTTTTTCTCGTCTTTATTCCTTTTTCCCCAGAGATGCTGCCTGACCCACTGAGTTACTCCAAACTATTCAGTTTAGTTTAGGTAGACAAAAGTGCTGGAGAAACTCAGCGGTTCAGTTTAGTTTAGTTTAGGTAGACAAAAGTGCTGGAGAAACTCAGCGGGTGCAGCAGCATCTATGGAGCGAAGGAAATAGGCAACGTTTCGTCCCGAAACCCTTAAGGAAATAGGCAAAGTTTCGGGCCGAAACCCTTAAGGGTTTCGTCCCGAAACGTTGCCTATTTCCTTCGCTCCCGAAATCCTTAAGGAAATAGGCAACGTTTCGGGCCGAAACCCTTAAGGGTTTCGTCCCGAAACGTTGCCTATTTCCTTCGCTCCATAGATGCTGCTGCACCCGCTGAGTTTCTCCAGCACTTTTGTCTACCTTCGATTTTCCAGCATCTGCAGTTCCTTCTTAAACAAACTGTAATGCCCAACCAGGTTCAGGTTCCCAACAACCATAAGGCTAGTGAACACTACAAACTCCCACTAAACCCTGAACTACAAACTACCTCGGTTGCTCTAGGGACTTGCGGCTTTATTTTAATTTTGCACTATATTGGGTTTATTATTTATTGAACTTTTTTATTTGTTACTTATATTACAAATTGGGTACTGTCTTTACAAACTGTTGTGTTGTGAATTTCATTGTTATATTTTGGTATAGAACACACTTGACTCTTGACTCCCACTTCCTTCCAAGGACCACGGCAGTCCTTCCAGAGAGAGAGGTTCACTTGCACCTCCTCCAACCTCATCTAACTCGGCCACCGTTTCGCTGAAAGCTTGCTCGCAGACCGCCAGGGCCCACTGGATCTCCCGGTTACTAACCATCTGAATTCTCCTTCCCATTCCCACACAATCCTTTCTGTCCTGGGCCTCCTCCGTTGCCAGAAGTCACAGCATCTCTGGAGAAAAGAAATAGGTGACGTTTCGGGTCGGAACCCTTCTTCAGACTTATCTACATCGGTGAGACCAAGCGTAGGCTTGGCGATCGTTTCGCCGAACATCTCCGCTCGGTTCACATTAACCAACCTGATCTCCCTGTGGCTCAGCACTTCAACTCCCCCTCCCATTCCGAATCCGACCTCTCTGTCCTGGGCCTCCTCCATGGCCAGAGTGAGCACCACCGGAAATTGGAGGAGCAGCACCTCATATTCTGCTTGGGCAGTCTACACCCTAGCGGCATAAACATTGACTTCTCCAATTTTCCGGTAGCCCTTCCTGTCTCCTCCCCTTCTCAGCTCTCCCTCAGCCCTCGGGCTCCTCCTCTTCCTTTCTCCTTTCTTCTTCCCCCCCCCCCCCTCCCACCCTAGGCGTTTTCAGTCTGAAGAAGGGTTTTGGCCCGAAACGTTGCCTATTTCCTTCGCTCCATAGATGCTGCCGCACCCGCTGAGTTTCTCTAGCACTTTTGTCTAACTTCAGACGAAGAGTCTGAGTCACCTATTTCTTTTGGACTCTGAATGGATGTATGGGCATTGAATTCTATACTTCACTCCTTCTCCATGCACCCCCCCCCCCCCCAACACCCCCATTTTCCCCATGACCTGCCTATCTCTCCCCTCCCTCTATCTCCACCCACCTATATCCCTTCCTCTATCTGTCTTTGCATTACTCTCCCCCCCCCCCCCACTCTCCTCATCTAACATTCCAAATCAACCAGTCCTGTGTTCCCCAATTTGACCATCAGGTGGAGCCGTGAGACAGCGCCAGAGACCCGGGTTCCATCCTGACCTCGGGTGCTGCCTGTGTGGAGTTTGCGCGTTCTCCCTGTGACCGCGTGTGTTTCCTCTGGGGCGCTCCGGTTTCCTCCCACATCCCCCCAAAACGTGCAGGTTTGTAGATTAAACGGCTTCTGGAAATTGACCCTGGTGTGTAGGGATAGAACTAGTGTACGGATGATCACTGGTCAGCGTGGACTCGATGGGCTGAAGGGCCTGTTTCCACGCGGTATCTCTAAACTAAACTAAGCTAAAACTGGTCAAGAGTCAAGAGAGTTTTATTGTCATGTGTCCCAGATAGAACAATGACATTCTTACTTGCTGCAGCACAACAGAGTATATATACATAATAAATAATATAACAAAAACACAGAAAAAAAAGAACAAACAATAACAGTGCAATAATAATAATAATAATAATAGCCTATTGTAGTTCAGAGCTTATGAGGTTGTCGTGTTTTATAGCCTGATGGCTGGAGGGAAGAAGCTGTTCCTGAATCTGGATGTTACAGTTCTCGGGCTCCTGTACCTTCTACCTGATGGCAATAGACAATAGACAATAGGTGCAGGAGTAGGCCATTCGGCCCTTCGAGCCAGCACCGCCATTCAATGTGATCATGGCTGATCATCCCCAATCAGTAACCCGTTCCTGCCTTCTCCCCATATCCCCTGACTCCGCTATCTTTAAGAGCCCTATCTAGCTCTCTCTTGGAAAGTATGCAGAGAACCGGCCTCCACCGCCCTCTGAGGCAGAGAATTCCACACTCACAACTCTCTGTGAGAAAAAGTGTTTTCTCATCTCCGTTCTAAATGGCTTACCCCTTATTTTTAAACTATGGCCCCTGGTTCTGGGCTCCCCCAGAACCAGGGGCCCATGGTGAGATGAGTGTGTGGCCAGGATGGTGTGGGTCTTTGATGATTTTGGCTGCCTTTTTGAGGCAGCGACT
This sequence comes from Malacoraja senta, assembly GCA_038087875.1. Taxonomy (NCBI): domain Eukaryota; kingdom Metazoa; phylum Chordata; class Chondrichthyes; order Rajiformes; family Rajidae; genus Malacoraja; species Malacoraja senta. Next base: position 1,903,317 of record CM075999.1, on the reverse strand, counting down.
TTGATAGATCCCTTCGACAGTGGGGAGGTCAAAGCCGATGATGGACTGGGCAGTTTGCAACTTTTTGCAATCTTTTCTGCTCCTGGACATTCAAGTTGCCGAACCAGGCCATGATGCAGCCAGTCAGCATGCTCTCTACTGTGCACCTGTAGAAGTTCAAGAGAATCCTCTTTGACAAACCGACTCTCCGCAATCTTCTCAGGAAGTAGAGGCGCTGATGGGCCTTCTTTATAATTGCATCGGTGTGCTGGGTCCAGGAAAGATCTTCGGAAATATGCACGCCCAGGAATTGAAGTTTTTGACCCTTTCCACCATAAACAGGATTGTGGGCCCCTATCCTACCCCTTCCAAAGTCCACAATCAGTTCCTTGGTTTTTCTGGTGTTGAGAGCCAGGTTGTTGTGCTGGCACCATTTGGTCAATCGGCCGATCTCACTTCTATACTCTGACTCATCGCCATCAGTGATTTGTACAACAACAGTGGTGTCGTCGGCGAACTTGATGATGGAGTTCGCACTATGTCCGGCTACACGGTCATGAGTATAGAGTGAGTACAGCACGGCTCTAAACTAAACTAAACTCCAGGCATTGAACTTGCACTCTGCATAAGTTTGATTGACAATTAAGGACCAATTTATGCCTGTTAATGTTCCTTTTTTCCCAGTTTATACAAATAGCTATGATATTTCAAAATCCTTCAAGACTGTAATGGTGCTTTACTGATTTATAAAACTGCATAAAGTTCACATATTGCTCTCATAATTTTTGTCAATGAAAGGCTTTAACGATGCAAAATGAAGAATATGTGAATTGGTGTACATTTAATCCAAGGTCTTCTGTCCAGGGAATGTTGAGTGTGGAGTTAATATAGCACGGGTTATAAAACTTGTTAGTTCAAGGTGGATTCATATGAACTGCTTCCAATGCTTTCTCCTTAATGTAAGGGCGAAAATCCCAATGGCACTTTATTGACGTATTCTGTAAGTACCTGAATCAACCAAGCTTAGCACGTTGAACTCCTCTTCTAAAAGGTATTATTGACTCTAGCATGAAGGACACAGACCATATTAGTTTAGTTTAAAGATACAGCACGGAATCAGCCCCTTCATCCCACAGAATCCGCGCCGACCAGCGATCACCCCACCCCACTAGCACTATCCTACTCACTAGGTACAATTTACAATTTTTACCGCGGTCGATTAACCTACAAGCCTGTACATCTTTGGAATGTGGGAGGAAACCGGAGCACCTGGGGAAAACCCACGCGGTCGCAGGGATAGCGTACAAACTCCGCACAGACAGCACCCATAGTCAGGATCGAACTCGGGTCTCTGGCGCTGTAAGGCAGCAGCTCTTCCGCTGTTTCACCGTGCTGCCCCATGTCGCCAATGTCTTATGGTCATAATATGACCAGACACCAGAATTATTCAGCTGTCTCAACACTGATAAAGGAAGATCAGTGTCTACTACTTTATTTAAAAAATCGGTGTACTACAAGGCAACTGATTGATTTAATTCATCTCCAAGTGTGTGGATGACACAAAGCTGGGTGGCAGTGTGAGCTGCAATGAGGATGCTATGAGGCTGCAGGGTGACTTGGATAGGTTGGGTGAGTGGGCAGAAGCAATATAACGTGGATAAATGTGAGGTTATCAACTTTGGTGGCAAGAACAGAAAGGCAGATTATTATCTGAATGGTGTCAGATTAGAAGGGGAGGTGCAACGAGACCTGGGTGTGCTTGTACATCAGTCACTGAAAGTAAGCATGCAGGTACAGCAGGCAGTGAAGAAAGCTAATGGCATGTTGGCCTTCATTGCGAGAGGATTTGAGTTTAGGAGCATGGAGGTCCTACTGCAGTTGTACAGGGCCCTGCCGAGACCGCACCTGGAGTATTGTGTGCAATTTTGGACTCCTAATTTGAGGAAGGACATTATTGCTATTGAGGGAGTGCAGCGTAGGTTCACCAGGTCAATTCTCAGGATGGCGGGACTGACATATGATGAAAGAATGAGTCGACTGGGCTTGTATTCACTAGAATTTAGAAGGATGAGAGGGGATCTTATAGAAACATATAACATTCTTAAAGAACTGGCAGGCAAGATGCAGGAAAAATGTTCCCATTGTTGGGGGAGTCCAGAACCAGGGGTCACAGTTTAAGAATAAGGGGTCGGCCATTTAGGACTGAGAGGAGGAAAAACCTCTTCACCCAGAGAGTTGTGAATCTGTGGAATTCCCTGCCACAGAAGGCAGTGGAGGCCAATTCACTGGATGTTTTCAAGAGAAAGTTAGATTTAGCTCTTAGGGCTAACGGAATCTAGGGTTATGGGGAAAAAGCAGGAACAGGGTACTGATTTTAGATGATCAGCCATGATCATATTGAATGGCGGTGCTGGCTCGAAGGGCTGAATGGCCTACTCCTGCACCTATTTTTCTATGTTTCTATGAAAGATATAGTGTGGAAACAGGCCCTTCGGCCCACCAACTCCACGCTGTCCATCGATCACCCGTTCACTAGGGGCAATTGACAGAGGGCCATTTAACCTGCACGTCTTTGGGATGTGGGAGGAAACCGGAGCTCCCAGAGGAAACCCACCTGGTCACGGGGAGAACGTGCAAACTTCACACCCGAGCACCCAAGGTCAGGATCGAACCCGGGTCTCTGGCGCTGTGAGGCCATGTGATAACGTAGAACTAGTGTGAACGGGTGATCGGTGCAGTTACAGTTTAGTCTATTAGATACATAGATACATAGAAAATAGGTGCAGGAGTAGGCCATTCAGCCCTTCGAGCCTGCACCGCCATTCAATATGATCATGGCTGATCATCCAACTCAGTATCCTGTACCTGCCTTCTCTCCATACCCCCTGATCCCCTTAGCCCCAAGGGCCACATCTAACTCCCTCTTAAATATAGCCAATGAACTGGCCTCAACTACCCTCTGTGGCAGAGAGTTCCAGAGATTCACCACTCTCTGTGTGAAAAAGTTTTTCCTCATCTCGGTCTTAAAGGATTTCCCCCTTATCCTTAAGCTGTGACCCCTTGTCCTGGACTTCCCCAACATCGGGAACAATCTTCCTGCATCTAGCCTGTCCAACCCCATAAGAATGTTGTACGTTTCTATAAGATCCCCTCTCAATCTCCTAAATTCTAGCGAGTATAAGCCAAGTCTATCCAGTCTATCCACCGAGGTACAGTGAAAACCTTTTGTTGCGTGCTAACCAGTCAGCGGAAAGACAATACATGATTACAATCGAGCCGTTTGCAGTGTACAGATACATGATAAGGGAATATGTTTAAGAAGGTAACTGCAGATGCTGGAAAATCGAAGGTAGACAAAAATGCTAGAGAAACTCAGCGGGCTCAGCAGCATCTATGGAGCGAAGGAAATAGGCAACGTTTCGGCCCGAAACCCTTCAGGAAGGAAATAGGTAACGTTTCGGGCCGAAACCCGGCAGGGTTTCGTCCTGAAACGTTGCCTATTTCCTTCGCTCCATAGATGCTGCTGCATCCGGCTGAGTTTCTCCAGCATTTTTGTCTACCATGATAAGGGAATGAAGTTTCGTGCAAGGTAAAGCCAGCAAAGTCCGATCAAGGATAGTCCGAGTGTTTACGAAAGAACTGCAAGATGCTGGAAAAATCGAAGGCAGTCAAAAATGCTGGAGAAACTCAGCGGGTGAGGCAGCATCCGTGGAGCGAAGGAATAGGCGACGTTTCGGGTTGAGTCTCTTCTTCAGACTGAGAAGGATAGTCCGAGGGTCACCAAAGAGGTAGATGGTACATAGAGGTAGATCGGTGGCCTGCTCGGACTCGGTGGGCTGCGGGGGACCTGTTTCCCGTGCTGTATCTTTCAATCAATCAAAGCCTGTGGCCGCTGATATTGTTTACAGCTGCTTTTCCTTGGTCCCACCTCCTTGCAACGCGCCTCCTGTTTATTACTGACCTTGAGTTGTGCTGTGGTAATGGAACATTCAATTATAGATGGGATGAGCGAGCAGCTCGTGGGGTATTTTCTGAAGAATCTGAAGAAACTGTTGCAAAGTCTGTCCGTGGGGAGCAGTGAGGTTTTTTGCTTCAGGCAATGCCTTTAATCTGATGAAGAATTACTTGAGGCCGGTGCATCGGATTACTGAGCATTCCCTGTCTGCCATCCTGCCATTGCAATGTTCAATCAATTTTAAAAAAAAAGTTATTTTCTTTCACAGGATAAAAGCTGGTGGTAAAAATACAACATTTGTTTTTGGACTTTGAAATTATTTAGTAGTGGGGATTTTTAGTTTGGTTTAGTTAAGAGATACAGCATCTGCAGGTCCATCCAACACAGAGCCACAATCTGCAGTACCTTCCCACATAGAGAACTGGTGTGAATGGGTGATCGATGGTCAACATAGACTCAAGTGGGCAGAAGGGCCTGTTTACCAGCTGTATCTTGCAATCAATCAATCGGAACATTTCTACCTAACTTTATTTCTTTAAACTATTAATTTTAAAGGTTGCCATTTTATTTGCCCGATGTTGTTTATTTTTAAATGTATCTGAATGTCAGGGAAGTTAAAAGTTCCTTGGTGACTTCAGCAGCCGGTATACCTGGAGTGTGAGCTTTGCCAACTAACAAAGCCTTCAGCAGTTCCTCCCTCTGCCTCCAGAGGGTCTACTGACTCTTTTAAGAAGGAACTGCAGATGCTGGAAAAATCGAAGGTAGATAAAAATGCTGGAGAAACTCAGCGGGTTGGGCAGCATCTATGGAGCGAAGGAATGGGTGACGTTTCGGGTCCAGACCCTTCAGGGGTTTCTCCACCCGAGACGTCACCTTTTCTGAGTTTCTCCAGCATTTATCTACCTACTGACTCTTTTAGTTCAGTTTAGTTTTGAGATACAGCGCGGGAACAGGCCGTTTGGCCCATCGACCAGCGATCAGCGATCCCCGCACATTAATACTATCCTACCCCCGCTAGGGACAATGTTTACATTTACCAAGCCGATTATCCTACAAACCTGCACGTCTTTGGAGTGTGGGACGAAACCGAAGATCTCGGAGAAAACCCACGGGGTCACGGGGGGGACGTACAAACTCCGTACAGACGGCACCCATAGTCGGGATCGAACCTGGGTCTCCGGCGCTGCATTCGCTGTAAGGCAGCAACTCTACCGCTGCGCCACCGTGTCATACTCTGTTGGAGTCTGAGGCAGAAGGAACTGCAGATGCTGGAATCTTAAGCGGCGTACAAAGTGCTGGAGTAACTCAGTGGGTCAGGCAGCATCTGTGGAGGGAATGGGCAGGCGATGTTTTTGGGTCGAGAGGTCGGGGATTGGTGCCAGCTTACGTTTAGAACGACGGAACCAGCAAAAAGGCTGGCGTGGAGACACAGGCATTGTGTTCTACGCAAGATTCCAGCATGTGTACTTCCTTGTGTCTACTTGTCATAAGGTCACAAGGCCATTCGGCCCATCAAGTCGACTCTGCCATTCAATCCTTCTGATCCTTCTGAATTTTGTAGTCAGCAGCGCAGTACTCTGCATATCGCCAACTTGGACAATTTAACATTTTATCAAGCCAATTAAACAAGCCAATTCACCTACAAACCTGTACGTCTTTGGAGTGTGGGAGGAAACCGAAGTTCTTGGAGAAAACCCACGCAGGTCACGGGGAGAACGTAGAAACTCCGTACAGACAGCGCCCGTAGTCGGGATCGAACCCGGGTCTCCGGCGCTACATTTTGCTGTAAGGCAGCAACTCTACCGCTGTGCCACCGTGACTGCCTGATCTATCTCTCCCTCCTAACCCCATTCTCCTGCCTTCTCCCCACAACCTCTAACACCGGTACTTGTCCACTTTACCTTCACAAGAACAACAAGTAGTGCAAAGAGAAACATACCGGAGTTGAGAATACGATGTTACAGCATTGATTGATTGATTTTTACTTTATTAATCCCCTTATTCAGGGGAAATTCTGATGTCCTTGCAGCACACTAATAAAAATACAACATAGCATTAAGAAGTTTAACATTAAACATAAAAACAGTGTTACAACTACAGAGAAAGCGCAAATAAAAAAAAGTGCAAGGGGCCGCAATGAGGTTGGTTGGGAGATCGGGACCACCCCCTAGTTATAAGAGGACCATTCAATGAGGTGGCACAACGTCGCAGCGGTAGAGTTTCTGCCTCACAGCGCAGGAGACCCGGGTTCGATCCTGACTACGGGTGCTGTCTGAACAGAGTTTGTACGTTCTCCCCGTGACCGCGTGGGTTTTCTCCGGGTGCTTCGGTCTCCACCCACACTCCAAAGATGTGCAGGTTTGTAGGTTAAATGGCTTCAGTAGTGGTGAATTGTCCCAAACGTGTGGGATAAAACTAGTGTATGGGGTGATCGGTGGTGGGCACGGACTCGGTGGGCTGATGGGCCTGTTTCCGCGCTGGATCTCCACAGTCAACAGTTCGATAGCAATGGGGAAGAAGCTGTTCCTCAATCCGGTGGTATGTACTTTAACAAATTGTTTTCAAGCACCAAAAGAAAATCCATCGCCTTCTTGCAAATGGAAAGATAAGATGAGATTTGTTTCCTGTAGTGCGACTTATATTTCAATTGAATTGTTTAGGAGCAGCACTATCTGTGTTAATTAACCAATGGAGCTCATGGACATAGAACAACACGGGCAGGTCTAAAATATAGTCCGAAGAAGGGTTCCGACCCAAAACGTCACCCGTTCCTTCTCTCCAGAGATGCTGCTGACCCAGCTGAGCTACTCCAGCATTTTGCGCCTAGCTTCGGTAGAAACCAGCATCTGCAGTTCCTTCCTGCGCATAACTGGAAACGTGCAGGAATAAGGAATGTCTAGCGGCAATCCACGAATAGTGAGTAAGTGACAGTGGGCTCAGATGCTTCAGGAGTCAAGAGTGTTTTGTTGTCATATGTCCAAAAATGGAACAATGAAATTCTCTAAGAAGGAACTGCAGATGCTGGAAAATCGAAGGTAGACAAAAATGCTGGAGAAACTCAGCGGGTGCAGCAGCATCTGTGGAGCGAAGGAAATAGGCAACGTTTCGGGCCGAAACCCTTCCGGGTTTCAGCCCGAAACGTTACCTATTTCCTTAAGGGTTATTTCCTTAAGGGTTGCCTATTCCCTTAAGGGTTTCGGGCCGAAACGTTGCCTATTTCCTTCGCTCCATAGATGCTGCTGCACCCGCTGAGTTTCTCCAGCACTTTTGTCTACCTACAATGAAATTCTTACTTGCAGCGGCACAACAGACATGTAAACACAGTAAATAGACACAAAAAGCTGGAGTAACTCAGCGGGACAGGCAGCATCTCTGGAGAGAAGGAATGGGTGACGTTTCGGGACGAGTCCCTTCTTCAGACTGGTTAGGGATAAGGGAAACCAGAGAGATATAGAAGGTACACAAAAATGCTGGAGAAACTCAGCGGGTGCAGCAGCATCTATGGAGCGAAGGAAATAGGTAACGTTTCGGGCCGAAACCCTTCTTCAGACTAGACATCGGTAAGACACCATAATTACACAATAAAAAGTAATTCAGTATATGAACACAAGCAACCAATATAGTTCAGACAAAAACAGCGCCCCAAGTCCCTAGTGCAATCATGGCAGTTCATAAATCCATAAATTCAAGGAGGAAAATTAGGCCATTCGGCCCATCAAGTCTACTCCGCCATTCAATCATGGCTAATCTATCTCTCCCTCCTAACCCCATCCTCCTGCCTTCTCCCCATAGCCCCTGACACCCGTACCAATCAAGAATCTGTCAATCTTCGCCTTAAAAAATATCCATTGACCCCATAGTTCACAGTTTATTTGGAGGTTGTAGCGTTTAATAGTCTGATGGCTGATCGTGGACTTTAGGAGGGTACAACATCCGAGGACGTACACTCCACTGAAGATAAATGGGGGATACTGTGGATAGGGTGAGCTGCTTTAAATACCTGGGAGTCCACATCTCAGAGGATCTGACATGGACATCACACGCTGCCGCACTGGTGAGTAAGGCAAGGCAGCACCTTTACCACCTCAGGCAATTGACGAAATTCAGAGTGTCCCTGAGGATCCTCCAGTGCTTCTACTCAGCGGCTGTGGAAAGCATCTTGTCCGGAAACATCACAATCTGGTTTGGGAACTGCTCTGCCCAGGACAAGAAGGCTCTGCAGAGAGTAGTGTGTTCGGCCGAACGCACTATGGGAGCTACACTCGCCCCCCCTGCAGGAACTATACATCAGAAGGTGCAGAACCAGAGCCAACAAGATCATAGGGGGTACACAAAAATGCTGGAGAAACTCAGCGGGTGCAGCAGCATCTATGGAGCGAAGGAAATAGGCAACGTTTCGGGCCAAAACCCTTCTTCAGACTAGGGGTCCCCTTCCACCCAAGCAACAGACTGTTCCAGCTGCTACGGTCAGGCAAACGCCTCCGTTGCCCTGCTGTGAAAACAGAGAGGATGAGAAGGAGTTTCTTCCCAGAGGCCATTAGGACTGTAAACACCTATCTCACCAGGGACTAACTTACTGAACCAAGTTACTGTTGTGTGGTGGCTTTTTTTAAATTGCTGTTTTTTCTTCTTTTTTTTCCCCACAAATATGTAATTACTGATTCTGTTCCATTCAGTTTTGTAGTTTTTTTGCACAATCCGCAAGCATTGCCACTTTTCATTTCACTGCACATCTCGTATGCGTATGTGAGGAATAAACGTTGACTTGACTACCCTGGCCGTTCTAGTGCTGGGGCATCTTCAGATAGCCTCAAGATAAGTCAAATCAAGAGAGTTTATTGTCTACACTCTAACTTCAGATAGTTCTTGCTTTCTCTCTCCATCCCCCTCCCCTTCCCAGTTCTCCCACCAGTCTTACCGTCTCCGACCACATTCTATATTTGTCCCTCCCCCTTCCCTGACATCAGTCTGAAGAAGGGTCTCGACCCGAAACGTCACCCATTCCTTCTCTCTAGAGATGCTGCCTGACCCGCTGAGTTACTCCAGCATTTTGTGTCTCCCTATACCTCCTTCCCGATGACAGGAGTGACAAGAGAGTGTGGCCAGGGTGGTGAGGGTCTCTGACGAAGCCGGCTGCCTTTTTGAGGCAGCGACTCCTGTAGATCCCTTCGATGGTGGGATCTACACCGGGCAGTGTCCAGTTCCTTTCTTTGGGTCAAATTGATTTAAGACCCGTTTGGTTTAAGCTGCCATAAGCACTAAATACTTAAGGAGCGGTTCTGACATTTGCAGACCCAGAGAGTAAACATGAACTCAGTGTTCAATATTAAAATGACAAAGGCATTTATCAAAGGGTTTGTGTAAGCATGCTATGTGAAGCTTGAAATCCTTGCAGCCGATGTGGAATTATCAATAAGGTGGTCACTCCTGCTCAGATAATACACTTGCGCCGTTTTAAACTGGAAAACTATGAAGGTCAGCAGTTATTTGTGCTGAATTGTGAATGAAAGGATTGCCACGAGATAGCATGTTGAACCTATTAGTGGGAGTGATCTTCAATAGTCGCCTGAAGGTAGACACAAAAAGCTGGAATAACTCAGCGGGACAGGCAGCATCTCTGGAGAGAAGGAATGGGTGACGTTTCAGGGTCTGAAGAAGGGTCTCGACTCGAAACATCAACCATTGCTTCTCTCCAGAGATGCTGCCTGTCCCGCTGAGTTACTCCAGCGTTTTGTGTCATTCTTCGATTTAAACCAGCATCTGCAGTTCTTTCCTACACAATCAGCAGTTCCTTCCTACGCATTCAATCATAGCCCAATTGATTCATGTACAGTTGTTGAATCTTCTGCTGACCCATGAATAGAATAGACTACGCTGTTAATTGTGCATTCTTCCTTGAGGAGTATTGCCACCAATGCTATTTTGCTCTTCCTTACCATTTTGGCGACTTGCTTTTGCAATGGGTGGCGCAGTGGTAGAGTTGCTGCCTTAGAGGCAATAGACAATAGGTGCAGGAGTAGGCCATTCGGCCCTTCGAGCCAGCACCGCCATTCAATGTGATCATGGCTGATCATCCCCAATCAGTACCCCGTTCCTGCCTTCTCCCCATATCCCCTGACTCCGCTACCTTTAAGAGCCCTATCTAGCTCTCTCTTGAAGGTATCCAGAGAACCGGCCTCCACCGCCCTCTGAGGCTGAGAATTCCACAGACTCACCACTCTCTGTGTGAAAAGGGCGTTCATGGGCGTTCGCTAATTTCACTCCCAGAGATAATGGCGTCAATAATCACCATAGCTCCAGATAACGATATTCCTTGACTTGCTGCGATTCTTCCTGCTGTGTCATCTTTAGGTCGGTCAGTACCCGCTTGCATAAAATGGCAGGAAAACGATGGAATGAGTCTTATCTTTAACATTTCCCAATCCTAACGAAAAATTAGACCCTTTGGGTCGAGACCCGAAACGTCGCCAGTGAAATCCCTCGTATGTTGCAAAACATACTTGGCGAATAAAATCTGATTCTGATTCTGATTCTGATTCCTTCTCTCCAGAGATGCTGCCCGTCCCGCTGAGCTACTCCGGCATTTTGTGTCTATTTTCGGTTTAAACCAGCTTTTGCAGTTCCTTCCTACGCCTCCCATCTACCTGATTGGAACAAAACAGCTCTCCACTGTACCTCGGTACACGTGACAATAATGAGACATTAAATTAAACTATATTAAACCTGAGCAAATGCGACCAGTTTAGGTTGGGCACCATCTGACTGGCTGGCTACTTCCAGAGACCTCTGTACCCACTGCTCTTGGCCGCGGTTCATAGTAACTAACCATTTTGGGGGTGGCACGATGGCGCAGCGGTAGAGTTGCTGCTTTACAGCGCCAGGGACCCCGTTTCAATCCTGACTACGGGCGTTGTCTGTACGGAGTTTGTACGTTCTCCCCGTGACCCGCGTGGGTTTTCTCCGGGTGCTCCGGTTTCTTCCCACACTCCAAAGACGTGCGAGTTGGTAGGTTAATTGGATTCAGTAAAATTGTAAACTTGTCCTTAGTGTGTAGGGTCGTGTCAGTGCGGTCCTTAGTGTGTAGGATCGCTGGGCAGCACGGACTCGGTGGGCCGAAGGGCCTGTTTCCACGCTGTATCTCTAAAGTCTAAATTAAAGTCCAAAGTCATAATTGGCAGGAAATAATTGTGGCTACTCACTTAGTTTGAGAATGGACACGAAATTCTCCGTTGGAAAGTACAAAGAGTTAAAACATTTTGCCTGTCGGAATCCTGGACATTAGACAATAGACAATAGGTACAGGAGTAGGCCAATTCGGCCCTTAGCGCCAGCACCGCCATTCAATGTGATCATGGCTGATCATTCCCAATCAGTACCCCGTTCCTGCCTTCTCACCATATCCCCTGACTCCGCTATTTTTATGAGCCCGATCTAGCTCTCTCTTGAAAGCACCCAGAGAACCTGCCTCCACCGCCCTCTGAGGCAGAGAATTCCACAGACTCACCACTCTCTGTGAGAAAAAGTGTTTCCTCGTCTCCGTTCTAAATGGCTTACTCCTTATTCTTAAACTGTGGCCCCTGGTTCTGAACTCCCCCAACATCGGGAACATGTTTCCTGCCTCTAGCGTGTCCAAACCCTTAACAATCTTATATGTTTCAATGAGATATCCTCTCATCCTTCTAAACTCCAGAGTGTACAAGCCCAGCCGCTCCATTCTCTCAGCATATGACAGTCCCGCCATCCCGGGAATTAACTTTGTAAACCTACGCTGCACTAGTAACATTGCATTGAACACAGGGGGAGGGAGGGAAGCTGAATACGGAGGTGTAGTCAACGAGTTTGTTGAGTGGGCTGAATCACCTGCAGCTCAACACCGACAAGACTAAGCAGTTGGATGCTGGACTTTAGGAGGAGAGGAACTCCCCTGTCCCCCGTCTCCATCAATGGTGTGTATGTGCAGTTTACCAGGGAGTACAAACACCTGGGAGTGTACCTGGACTGGTCCAGGTACGTTGAGGCCTTGTACAAGAAGGGACTGAGCCGCCTGTACTTTTTGAGGAGGCCCCACTCCTTCAACGTCTGCAGTGAGATGCTGCAGATGTTCTGCCAATCGGTGCTGGCCAGTGCCATCTTCTTCGCTGCCGTGTGCCGGCTGGGGCAGCAGGGCGATGGCCGCGGACGCCAACAGGATCAACAAACTCATCAGGAAGGCTGGCTCCATCCTGGGGGCGGAGTTGGATGAATGGGGGGTGGTCTTGGAGGGGAGGATGCTCCTCAAACTGCGGAGCATCCTGGACAATGCAGCTCACCCCCCTCCGTGACACACTGGTCAACCTGAGGAGGACCTTCAGCAACAGACTGGTTCCACCAAGATACAGCACAGAACACCACAGGAGATCCTTCTTCCCTGTGGCTATCAAACTGTACGACTCCTTCCCCTTCTGTCGTGGGGTAGACTGAGACTGAACCCCCCCCCCCCCACCTCCTCAATCTTTGCACATCCCCAAAGCCTCACCATTCATCACTTTATTTTCATATTTCATGTTTCGTGCTTCGTGCATTGTGTTTTTATGACTGTTGGCAAATTAATTTCCCTCCTGGGCCAAATAATGTTCTATCGTATTGTATCGTATCGACTATAGAAGTGGTAGGCAGAGCCTTGATCTTTTCACCCCACCTTCCTTTATGTCGAAGATAGACACAAAATGTTGGAGGAACTCAGTGGGTCAGGCAGCATCTCTGGAGAGAAGGAATGGGTGATGTTTCAGGATCTGAAGAAGGGCCTCGACCCGAAACGGCCCAGTGCTGTCAAACGCTCATCATATGCTAACCCACTCATTCCTGGGATCATTCTTGTAAACCTCCTCTGGACCCTCTCCAGAGCCAGCACATCCTTCCTCAGATATGGGGCCCAAACTTGCTCACAGAACTCCAAATGCAGCCTGACCAGTGCCTTCTAGAGCCTCAGCATTACATCTCTGTTTTTGTATTCCAGTCCTCTTGATATAAAGGCTAGCATTGAATTTACCTTACTTACTACCGATTGAATAGCATAGAAGCAGGTCCTGACCTGAAACGTCACCTATCCATGTTCTCCAGAGATGCAGTCTGACCCACTGAGTTACTCCAGCACTTGGTGTCCTTTTTTTGTTGTAAACCAGCATCTGCAGTTCCTTGTTTCGACAGGCTATTTGGCATCTGGCGCTGTAAGACAGCAATTCTACCGCTGCCCCACCGTGCCGACCTTTCTCTGCCCTTTTATCCTCGACCAAAACTTCTCTCCTCTCAGCCGGCGCTATTTAAGTGTCTAAATGCCTCTCGAGCATCGTAATTATATCCGAAATGCAGATCCAAATCTTTATAATTCATTACATTATAAGAAAACCGGTCTCATAAGGCTGCTGGAAACTCAATTTGATTTCAGAAGACTCTTTAGAGAAAATAGCTAAAAACCTTCAGGGATAATTAGATATAACTAAATCAGATATAACTAATATATGCAAATAAATCAGTCTAACCTTAGGCTGAGGGGGTTAGAGCCAATGCAAGGACAAGCTAAAGTAGACACTTGGTCTATCTTTCAGTCTGAAGAAGGGTCTCGACCCGAAACGTCACCCATTCCTTCTCTCCACAGATGATGCCTGTCCCGCTGAGTTACCCCAGCTTTTTGTGTCTATCTTCGGTTTAAACCAGCATCTGCAGTTCCTTCTTACACACTTGGTCTATCTGGACAGACATGTCTCTTTTACAAAGCTTCACCTCCATTAATAATACCCTTTAATTTATTAAGATGTTCCTTGGCAGAAGGAATATTTCAAATAGCAGAGTGGAGAAAATTAAATTCTGCTCTTTCTCCTTTCTTTGCTGTTTTATTTAACGACATGTCTTCTGAACACCAGCCCCAAGAATGAATTGCAATTGCGATACCATTAGTTTGGTTTAGTTTAGAGATACAACACGGAAACAGGCCCTTCGGCCCAACCGTGTCCGCACCGACCAATGATCCCCGCAGAGTAACACTATCCTACACACACCAGGGACAATTTACATTGATACCAAACCAATTAACTACAAACCTGCACGTCACGGGGAGAACGTACAAACTCCGTACAGACAGCACCCATGGTCAGGATCGAACCCGGGTCCCTGGCGTTGTGAGGTAGCAACTCTACCGCTGCGCCACCGTGCCATATATTGTATTCACTGTTCTTTATCTCTCTACATCATCGTCTATATCTCTTGTTTCCTTTATCCCTAACCAGTCTGAAGAAGGGTCTCGACTCGAAACGTCACCCATTCATTCTCTCCAGATATGCTGTCTGTCCCGCTGAGTTACTCCATTTTTTTGTGTATGTCAAATATTTAATAGGAATCTGATGGGCGACTTTTACACTCAGAGGGTGGTGGGTATATGGAGCAACTGAGGAGGTCGTTGGGGCAAGAACTATAAAAGCATTTAGTTTAGTTTAGTTTATTATCATCACGCATACCGAGGTACAAAAAGCCTTTTTATTGCGTGTGGTTCAGTCTGCGAAAAAAACACACATGATCACAATCATGGACAGCTACTGTATATGGATTGGAAAGGTTTGGAGGGATATGAGTCAGACTCGAGCAAATGGGACTTAGTAGATGGAGCATCTTGGTCAACTGCGCAGCGGTAGAGTTGCTGCCTCACAACGCCAGAGACCCGGGTTCGATCCTGACTAAGGGCGCTGTCTGCACGGAGTTTGTACGTTCTCCCCGTGACCGCGTGGGTTTTCGATTTTTCGGTGCTCCAATTTTCCCCCCATACTCAAAAGACGTGCAGGCCTGGAGATCAATTGGCTTTGGTAAACTTGTGAATTGTCCCTTGTGTGCAGGTGCAAGCATATGGGGATCGCTGGTCAGCGAGGACTCAGTGGACTTGTTTCCGCGCTGTATATCTAAGGCCTAAAGTTAAGAGGCGTTTAGACACATAGATAGTTTGTTTAAGAACGAGCTGCAGATGCTGAAAAATCAAAGGTAGACAAAAATGCAGGAGAAACTCAGCGGGTGCAGCAGCATCTATGGAGCGAAGAAAATAGGCAAAGTTTCGGGCCGAAACCCAAGGGTTTCGGGCCGAAACGTTGCCTATTTCCTTCGCTCCATAGACGCTGCTGCACCCGCTGAGTTTCTCCAGCATTTTTGTCTACCTTAGACACATAGATAGCACTGATTGGAGTGGAGAGAAGATCGGAAGAAGATAAAAGTGCAGAGAAAGCATGCCAGGACTAGAGGGTGTGAGCTATAGGGAGATGTTGAGTAGGATAGGACTCTATTTCTTGGAGGGCAGGAGGATGAGAGGTGAACTTAAAGAGGTTCAAAATTATGAGAGGAATAGATCGGGAAGATGCACAGAGTCTCTTCCCCAGAGTAGGTGAATCGAGGACCAGAGGACATATGTTTAAGGTGAAGTGGGAAAAGATTTAATTGGAATCTGAGGGGTAACATTTTCACACAAAGGGTGGTGGGTGCATGGAACGAGCTGCCGGTAGAGGTAGTTGAGGCTGGGACTATCCCAACATTTAAAAAAGTTGGACAGGTACATAGATAGGACAGGTATGGAGGGATGTGGACCAAACGCGGGCAGGTGGGACTAGTGAAGTGGGACTAGTGAAGCTGGGACATGTTGGTAAAGGGGCTGTCCCACTTGGGCGACCTAATCCGCGAGTTCTGCCGAGTTTGCCCTCGACTCATACTCGCAGCATGGTCAACACGAGGTCATAGGAGGTCTTCGTAACTCTCCTTCCTGCTCGAGAGTGGTCTCCGCGTACTCGAGGCCTCAACTAGGTCGCGGCGTATTTTTCAATTTGTTAAAAAATGCCCGCAAGTAAAAAACGGTCGGCATGGAAAAAACGATACTTTTTTTACTCGTAGGTTTAGTCGTAGTAGGTCGTAGTAGGTTGGCATGTTAGTCTTAGGTAATCGAGGGTAGTCGAAGGTAGTCGTAGATAGTCTTCATCATAGTCGAAGGGAGGTTGAAGGAGGTCGAAGGAGGTCGTCTTCACTCTCCACTATTCGGTGTCCAATTTTCCCGAAGTTAGTCGTAGCTAGTCGTAGCTGGTCTTCAACATAGTTGAAGGAGGTTGAAGGAGGTCTTCTACATAGTCGAAGGAGGTCTTCAACATCTAATTTTTTCAAACTCTTCTAAACTCGCCAATTAGGTCGCCCAAGTGGGACAGACCCTTAAGGGAGGGGGAACTGATGGAGGTCACAACAAGGGCGAGGTGGATATGGCCAGGAATTGTAAGCATTGCGGTCTGGTAAGCCAATGCTTTGCTAGCACTGCAGGAGTGAAAGAAATGGGACAGCCATTTTATTTTAAGTATTTAGTAGCGAACAATATGGATTGGATTGATTTATTTAATATCAGTGCTGTGCAGCCTGACAAATTTGTTCCTGAAGGGTTTTAGCTGTTTTGTATAAAGAGTCATCTAAAATCTGATTGAATTTTTAGCAGCCTTAAGAGAGCGATTCCCTCTAACGTGCTGGATGTACTCGTACCTGGGGCAGCATTTTGCTCCCACCATTGAGCATCATTTTCCTGTTTCACTAATTAAATGATAAATTCATTTCAATCTCCAAAGTCTAAAGACATAAAAACATTAAAAATGTAAGAACTAAGACCAGGACTGGATAGTACGGGACTTAGACCCACCTTACTGACGTTTACGCGGATTATCCCAGGAACGAATGGGTTAACGTACGATGAGCGTTTGACGGCAATGGGCTTCTACTCGCTGGAGTTCAGAAGGAAGAGGGGGGACCTCATGGAAACTTACCGAATAGCGAAAGGTTTGGAAGAAGGGTGTCGACCCGAAACGTCACCCACTCCTTCTCTCCAGAGATGCTGCCTGTCCCGTTGAGTTACTCCTGCATTTTGTGTCTATCTTTGAAGGCTTGGATAGAGTGGATGTGGAGAGGATGATTCCACTAGTGGGAGAGTCTAGGACCAGAGGTCACAGCCTCAGAAATAAAGGATGTTCCTTTTTGGAAGGAGATGAGGAGGAATTTCTTTAGTCCGAGGGTGGTGAATCTGTGGAATTATTTGCCAAAAAAGGCCTTGGAGGCCAAGCCAATGGATATGTTTAAGTGAGAGATAGATAGATTCTTGATTTGTACGGGTATCAGGAGAATGGGGTTAGGAGGGAGAGATAGATCAGCCATGATAGAATGGCGGAGTAGACTTGATGGGGCCTATGGCCTAATTCTGCTCCTATCAGTTATGACCTTAAGAACACTGACTGACTCTGTGTATCTAGCCTATCTATTCCACTCCTGAAATATCTCCTTAAATGTTTACCATGGCTGATCTATCTACCGTTTTGATCTATTTTCCCAGCCAGTCCTGCCCTCTTCCTCCTTACCTGCGTAGTTGGGTTAATTCAACCCTGTTTCTTTCCTCAGAGATCATTAACTCCAATATCATTAATTAATTGTATCTCATTACCTGATCTAAAATAGCCGGTTCCCCGGTTGGTTCCTGACTGCTTTACTTTAAGAATCTATTCCAAGTAAATGTTAGGACTTTACCCTCAAGGCTGCTCTTGGCATTTGATTTGACCAATCTAGATG
Source organism: Malacoraja senta (assembly GCA_038087875.1). Lineage (NCBI taxonomy): Eukaryota > Metazoa > Chordata > Chondrichthyes > Rajiformes > Rajidae > Malacoraja > Malacoraja senta. The sequence continues at coordinate 1,885,787 of CM075999.1, read as the reverse complement.
ATAATTAACATCACTTGTGATTATTTCAGTATCTTTATCCAAGCACTTCCACTTCCTCAGAAGTTTAAAGGGATTTGGCGTCAGCCAACACTCCAACAAACTTCTACAGAAGTTTGCACTGCCGAAAGTATCCTGGCTGTTTTTTATCAAGGCCAGGTACAGCTATTCCAATGCACAGGAACGCAAGAGGCCGCAGAGAGCGGTGGACTCAGCCCCGGCCCATCACCGACTCGACCCTCCCCACCAACGAAGGCATCGACACCAGGCGCTGTCTCA
>CM075999.1:1850511-1880511 GCA_038087875.1 Malacoraja senta | reverse complement strand
AGAACAATGTTCCATCTAATTATAGGCAGTTACTGAAGTTGTGGAAAACAAATGCAATCACATGCGAGAAGCAATCATCGCAAACCTATTCGAAAGTCGAATTGGAAGCTCAGGAGAAAAATACAGGGCAAAAACTCCATTATTTCACCATTTTAAATCTTGGAATGCATATTGATGGGGGAGTGAAAATAAAGAAGGTGTACAGCGAACATGAACTAGATTAATTATACCATTCTTCAACACGGTTGTTATCGGTTGTGAAAGACATTCTGGAAGTGTTTGCCATTATTTTCTAATTAAATTTCCCACGATTAGCTGAAGAATAAGTTGCTCATGAAGAGGTGGGTTTGAACGGGAGGGTAATTAAATTCTCCTCCAGTGCCGCCAGCACCTTGCGTTCAGCTTGCTCTCAATCTTTTATGATCATAAATGCCATTGACATCTTTTAGTTTAGTTTAGTTTATTCGTCACGTGTACCGAGGTACAGTGAAAAGCTTTTTGCTGCGTGCTAACCAGTCAGCGGAAAGACAATACATGATTACAATCGAGCTAGACAAAAGTGCTGGAGAAACTCAGTGCGTGAGGCAGCATCTATGGAGCGAAGGAAATAGGCAACGTTTCGGGCCTGAAATTATTCTGAAACTAGACTGTTCAACAAAATAGGCTTTGGCCCGAAACGTTGCCTATTTCCTTCGCTCCATAGATGCTGCCTCACGCGCTGAGTTTCTCCAGCAATTTTGTCTACCTTCGATTTTCCAACATCTTCAATTCCTTCTTAAACATTACAATCAAGCTGTCCACAGTGTACAGATACATGGTACAGGGCATAACAAGAATAATATATATATATATATATATATATATATATATATATTAACCTACAAACATGCACGTCTTTGGAGTGCGGGAGAAAACCAGAGCACCCGGAGAAAACCCACGCAGGTCACGGGGAGAACGTACAAAGTCCGTACAGACAGCGCCCGTATATAGGGCGGCCCGATGGCGCAGCGGTAGACTTGCTGCCTCACAGCGCCAGAGACCCGGGTTCGATCCTCACTACGGGTGCTGTCATAGAAACATAGAAAATAGGTGCTGGAGGAGTCCATACGGCCCTTTGAGCCAGCACCGCCATTCATTGTGATCATGGCTGATCGTCCCCTATCAATAACCCGTGCCTGCCTTCTCCCCATCCATATCCCTTGACTCCACTAGCCCCTCTATCTAACTCTCTCACTGTCTGTACGAACTTTGTACGTTCTCCCCGTACTTCACCTAAAACATCACCTATCCACCTTCTCCAGAGATGCTGCCTGGCCCGCTGAGTTACTCCAGCACATTGTGTCCGTTTTCCCCGTAAACCAGCACCTGCAGTTCCTCGTTTCTATTTTCGTTTTTTTTTTAAAAACATGCTAATTCAGCAATTTCATGCTCACCTTCATTAGTGCTGGCTTCTATATTAAGGTTTTGGGTCTAGTTAATGAACTGAATTAAATTCCCCCGCAGCCATGGTACAGCGTCGAACTCTTGACCAAAGATCCAAGTCTCGGGATTATTAGTCCATTAGCAGAAGAATTATCCTATTATGCGCTGTCAGTGTTGAATCCAAGTAACACGCTACTGTGGGTGGTCTTGGGATCAGAGTCAGTTCAGTGTCGTTGCTAAACCCTATGTCTCATTGAATATCTGTTGCTATTGCCCACTTAACATTGAGGACCAGTCTAACAATACATGCGGGGAATTATATCTCACCTCTGATTTACCACTTTGGGGATAATTACTGAGCTTCCATTAGGACTGAATCACCCTTTTGTTGCTTTACCACTCAGCCTCAGCCCATTTCTGTCCAATCTGCTCACCAACAGATAGTAATTTTCTATCATTATCTTCCCACTGACTGAGTAAATTTCTTCACAAATTATATTAACCGCATTCAATTTCCACTGGATATATTTATTTCAGCAGCCAATTCAAATGCCTGTGTTGGGTCGTACTCCCACCTTCTTTTTCCGCTTTACTCTCTCTCCTTTTCAGGAAGATTTACCAGTTTCTGATCGTCAATAATTCATTCTCTCATGATTATTAATTTTCTCTGAGTTATTCTTTTCGGACCATCCAGTTCTGTCTCTGTAATTGTCATTGCTCACAAGTTAAATAGACAATAGACAATAATAATAATAATAATAATCAATGTTATTTATGGGCGCCTTTCAAAAGTCTCAAGGACACCTGACAAAGTTTAACAAGAAACATGTAAGCGGAATGAAATAAATAGGAAAGACATCACGAGTACACAAATTAAAGATAGAATTAAATCCAAAAACAAAAATCAAAAACCGCTGCTCTCTCTTTTTAATTTTTTTTAATTTTTATTTTTGTATTTTATTTATTAGAAATACATTACATTACAACCAATTACACTAGTACTCATCACATATACCTTATTACAATGAATGTACTCCGTTTATTTTCTACACTAATAAAGGGAAAGGATAAGATTGAGAGAAAGAAGAAAGTGAAGGAAAAAAGTGAAGGTGTAAAAAAAGTGACGACAAAAAAAACAAAAACAAGAGACAAAGACCCTATAAGAAAGAAATTAAACACAAAAGGAAAGAGTTAAGAAATAGACCCTAAAAAAGAAGAAAAAAGAGAAAGAGGGAAAAGAGAAAAACAAATACTTTTTTGTAAGCATCACGCAAATGGGATATACCAACTCTCCAGCTTTCATCCCCCCTTACCTGACCTCAGTTTTTTTAAAGTACTTTTGCACCCTATACTTGTAATAATTCTATAAATGTAGATCACGTCAGGTGGAAGTGATCTGGTTTACCTGCCAGGAGGAGTCTTATCTCTTCTAGGTGTAATGTTTCGAACATATTTGAAATCCACATGTTTATAGTTGGTATTGGAGCGTTTTTCCAGAATTTTAGGATGAACTTTTTTCCAGTTATTAACCCATAGTCTATTAATTTCTTTTGGAACACATTTAGTTCTGGACTATCTTCCGTTGTTCCGAAGATAATCCATTCTGCTTTGGGTATCAGTTTAATTTTAAATAATTTTGTAAATAATTTCAAAAATTTAAATCCAAAATTTTTGAATTTTTGTACAGAAAACAAATGAGTGCGCTATAGTAGCTTCTTGGGATTGACATTTATCACAAATGGATGATACATTTGGGGAAATTTTATTGATTTTAGTTTTAGAATAATTTAAACTATGTAAAATTTTTAATTGTATTAAAGTGTGTCTTACATTAATCGAACATTTATGCACGTTTAATAAATATTCATTCCACCTTTCCTTTGAAATTTTAATAGCTAATTCTTGTTCCCAGTCTCTTCTAATACCTTCCGTAGATGGTATTTCTACATTTAAAATAATATTATACAAATATGATATTAAGTTTGCTGATTCAGCTTTTATCTGCATTGCTTCATCCAATACATCTGTTGAGGTATTATGATGATCTTTTGTATATTTTTTCAAATAGTCACATATTTGAAAATATTTAAAATATTGATTATTTCCGAGTTTATATTTTATTTGTAATTGTTGGAATGATAGTAATTTTCCAGTTTCGTACAAGTCACCGAACGTTTTAATTCCTAGTCTATCCCATTGTATGAAAGATTTGTCTGTAATAGAGGGATTAAATGAAGGGTTATTAATTATGGGAGATAAAAGCGATACATTTCTTAATTTTAAATTTTGTTTTATTTGTTTCCAAGTTCTGATTGTGCTATGTATTAATTTATGTTATTCAGTTCCAATGGTGAGAGAAGGATCGCTCCAATGTTTCCAGAGGAGCAATCCTCTCTCTCCATTACAATCCAGTCCACTTGCTGGGCAGAGTTGTCCATCAGTTGAATCATATTTTTAATATTTACTGACCAATAATAATACATGAAGTTAGGGAGTGCTAAGCCCCCTAATACTTTAGCTTTGTTCAAGTGTGCTCTTTGTATTCTATGTGATTTATAGTCCCATATAAAATTAGTAATGTCTGAATCCAGTTTTTTTTTAAACTTCTTTGGTAGGTATATAGGAATCGATTGAAATATGTATAAAATTTGTGGTAAAAAGTTCATTTTTATTGCATTTATTCGGCCTATTAAAATACACGAAACGTGCCTTGATATGTTCTAGTGATTTTGATTCCCAAGTATTTAAATTTTTCTGTAGCTATTTTAAAAGGGAATTTTAAAAGATGTGTTGAGTCTTTCGGTTTTATTGACATAATTTCACTTTTATTCCAGTTTATTCTATATCCAGAAAAGGATCCAAAATCCTCAATTAAGTTTAATATATTTGGTATAGTAATTTGAGGTTTTGTAATGTACAGTAATATATCATCCGCGTATAAAGATATTTTATTATTTGAATATTTAGTATTATACCCATGAATATCTGGGTGTGTTCTAATTTTTTCCGCTAACGGTTCAATTATGAGAGCAAACAACTGTGGTGATAATGAGCATCCTTGTCTATTTCCCCTTGATAGTTGAAATTTCGAGGATAATATGTTATTAGTTAATATTCTAGCTGTAGGTTTATTATATAATAGTTTAATCCATAAAATAAAATTCTCTCCCAGTTGGAATTTTTGTAATACTTTATCCATATAATTCCATTCTACTTGGTCAAATGCTTTTTCAGCGTCCAACGAAATGATTGATAATTCTTGTTCTTCAGATTTATGTGAATGCATTATATTGAGTAGACGTCTCATATTATTAGATGAGTATCTTTTAGGGATATACCCAGTCTGGTCTGGGTTTATTAGTTTACTAATATATTTACTTAATCTTCTAGCTAGTCTTTTCACTAATATTTTTTTATCTGTGTTTAACAATGCTATAGTTCTATATAAACCCGGTTCTTCTATATCTTTGTCTTTTTTAAGTATTAGTGTGATCGTTGATTCAGCTAGTGTATCAGGTAATATTTGTTTTTTAAAAGCATATTGGTACATTTTTTGTAATCGTGGTATAATTTTGTCGTAGAAGCTTTTATAAAATTCATTAGTAAATCCACCAGGACCTGGTGTTTTTCCATTCTTTATTGAGTTTTATGTATGACTGTTGCAATTTCACAATTTCGTTCAGACTTCAGTCTGAATGACAATAAAGGGCTATCTAAATCTAAAATCTAAATCTAATTCCTTAATTGAGATTTGTGCTCCCAATTCCTCTTGTTCCTTCAACTCCAACTTTGGAAGATTACAATTATCCAAAAACTCTGTAATTTTATAGGAGTCAGTTGTCGTTTTAGATGTATACAAATTCTCATAAAATTGCGCAAATCTTTTATTAATATCCTTCGGTATGGTTAATAATTCCCCTCTATCTGATTTAATCTTTGGGATCGTATGTTCTTTTTCTCGTTTTTTTAGCTGGCGAGCCAAAAGTTTATGCGGTTAATCCCCAAATTCAAAGTGCTCTTGTTTTGTAATTTGAAAAAGTCTTATAAGTTTGGATGATAATAGTTTATTTAATTTAAATTTCAAAATTATTATTTTATTATGTTTATCTATTGATGGATCTTTAGCATTATCTATATCCATTTGTCTAATAAGTTCCTCTAACTGTCTTTGTTCATTCTTATTCTTTTTATTTTGAAAAGCTTGATATGAAATTATAATACCTCTAATGTTTGCTTTAAAAGATTCCCATAGTACAGTAGGCGATATATCTGGAGTGTCATTTATTTCACAAAAGGCGTCCATTTGTTCTTTTAAATATATACTCGCTTGTGGATCTTTTAGGATGTGAGAATTAAATCTCCAAAACGGTTTATTCTTAGACATTCCTTCCAGTTTTAAAAAGAAAGTTAGTGGTGAATGGTCTGAAATCGAATTTGTATGGTATGTTGGGTTAAAAGTATGAGGGATTAATTTTGTGTCCACCAGGAAATAATCTATACGTGAGTATGTTTTGTGTACCATTGAATAAAACGAGTATTCCCTGCCAGTTGGATTAACAATTCTCCAAACATCTGCTATATTAGTATTGTTTATATAAGTATTTAAAAGTTCACTGGTTTTAGATTTCGTATTCCCTCTCTGTTTTTGGCTTGATTTATCTAAATACGGATCTAAAACACAGTTAAAGTCTCCTCCTATTATAACATTTTGATAATTAAACTGCGATTATGTTCAGAATTTTATTGAAAAAATGAGGGTTGTCAAAGTTAGGCGCGTATATATTTACCAAGGTAATTGGAGTATCATGAATTTCTCCATTAACTATTAAGTATCTCCCTTCAATGTCTGTTATAGTATTCTTTGCTTTGAATGGTATACATTTTCTTATAATGATTGACGTACCTCTAGATTTCGAAGTAAATGAAGAATGGTATGTTTGACCTATCGATTTCGCCCTCAACCTAGCTTGATCCTGAGATTTTAGATGAGTTTCTTGTAAGAAGATAATGTCAGAATTGTACAGTTTCAGCTGAGCTAGTATCTTACCCCTTTTAATAGGTTTGTTAATACCTCTTATATTCCAACTACAGAATGAGATTCCTCCTAGGTTCTTTTGTTTAACATCTTGCATTTTTATTAATTATAGTACATTTAAATCTTGTGGTGCGTCCATATCCCAGGTCTTTGGGTATTGGGGGAACCTTTGAATTTCTAAGTTTTGTTGGCATATCCCTTTTACGCTTATCTCTAAACACAAAACACAAACATGTGAATTTATGTGATAATTAAAAAAAAATTTAAAAAGTGAAAATACAGTGTCTAAAATAGTCGACTGTAACAAGTGGCCCACCTGTAGGTGGGAGAAAACCTTGTTTCGACTTCCATTGTTGGTGTTAAACAAATAACTCCGCTCTCTTGATTAATCATAACATATTAGAACGGGGCCTCACATTCAGATATATAATACAATATTACCCTATATATTTCATTATAACATATCATATATATATCGCAATTTTAGCTACTAATTATTAAACAAATGATTTTAGCGTCAGTAATAGTCAACTGTTGGTTGAAGGGGTTAACGAGACGCGCCCCTGGACCTAAGCCAGGTGCTCGTTTCTCATCCCCTCCTCCCAATTATAGATAAGGTTAGAATTTAGTAAAAATTCATATTAGTTTTGTTAGTTCGTTATTTTTTATTTTTATTAGCGTCCGTAGCTATTCTAATCTAACATAGATAACTTGTTAAATTATTAGGTTGTTAATAGGATCAAATCTTACAATTGGATTTAATATTGTAGTCTATTAAACAAATAATGCTTCTGGTATATTCCATTCAATTCAGTTCAGCCGTTTACTCGTTTTGAACAAAGAGTGTCCTTGATTCAAAATTCCATAGATAACAGTCTAGCCAGCCTAAACAAAACACTGCTGGGAATGGTTCTAATCTGCCAAACCTCCATTAACCGTGGAATTCTCGTTTTTTAGAATTAATTCATACTATTAATTTCTATTTTTCAACGATGCTCTGGGCATATTTGTACGCTTCCTCAGGTTTTACAAATGACTTTTCAGAACCATTAAAAGAAATACGCATTTTGGCTGGATAAAAAACACCGTATCTGACCCCTTGTTTCCCTCTTAAAAGCTCTTTAACCTTCCCGAATTGATTTCTCTTTTGCACAATTTCATACGGATAGTCCCTGAATATTTTGATAATGTCATTGTCCATCCGTAGTTGAACTCCGTATTTGATTTTGCTCATGACATCTTCCAGTTCTGAAATGTCCCGAAATTTCACAATAATATGTCGTGGGTGGGTTTTTCCAGCTTCAGATCTCTGTTTAAATCTTGGAACACGATGAGCCACTTCAATTTTCGGTTCTTTGGAAAGATTAAGCAAATGTTTAAGTAAGCCCATGGCAAACTCACGAACGTCCTTTCCCTCGGCTCCCTCTGAGACTCCAAGAATTCTAAAATTCTGGCGTCTAGAGCGAGCTTCCAGGTCCAGGCATTTGTCTGAGACTTTCCCCAGTTGAGTCACCATCTGTACTGAAGTTTGCTCATATTCTTGCTTCCTTTGATCATGTTCTTGCCTCATTTTCACCATGTCTTCAACCACTCGAGCCATATTTTTCTCCAATTCCGTAATTGTGAGCATACTTGCAGCTACTGTTTCAAGCACAGCCGTGAACCTGTCCGTAGTAATTTTATCCATCTTATCCATTCTCCCCGATAGTCCCTTTCACATCATCAATTCGTTTATTTATAGTGTCCAGTGAATCAATCACCTTCTGATTACCAGCATCAATAGCCTTCTGATTTCCAGCATTCGAATGCTTCAACATCTTTTCGATATTTTCCATCATTTTTCCCATCAGAGTTGTATTTTCTTCCAAAATTGCATCTTTTATATCTTTCACTGATTTCTTCAAGTCATCAAATTCTTTGTCCTTACCCGACTCTGTCTTAGATCTTGTATCCATTTCTGCAGCCACTTCTCTCTTTAAGGGCCATGAGTTACTGCAGGTCTCACGCATATATAAAATGCGCTTGCAGTTTGCAGATCTCCGATGCATTTCTTGAATCGGGCGATGGCTATGACACTCTGGGGAAGTTTGAAACACTGCAAGCAGCCGTAAAATTGTTGCTGTTTGCAGCTTCTTGTTATGTGAAGGAGGCGAATGTCACAAACCAGCAGCTGAAGGGGATTGCAGAGCCAATACACCTTGAAACAACGTTGTATCATTCAAGGGATGTCAGGAATGATGATTTTAGTTTAGTGTGGTCCTGAGATCCTGAGAGCGATGCCGTCTGGAGCCATCCTCCTGGTCGGGCCACCCATGGCGGTAAGGTCGAGGGGGAGGTCTCTGACAAAGAGCCAATCCAACCAAGACCTCGACGGTGGAACAGGCGGAGGATGATGGCTGACCTTAGTGGAGCGTCACAACGGCTGGGAAGGCGGATGAAGGCTGCAGCAGAAAAGGTCTTGGACTCCATGCCACTGGATCCTGACCCAGATCTGTCAAGGACCGTGGGGTGGCTGTCTGTGCACCAGTCTCCCCACGTTATACAAAGTCACGCACAGGCGTCCTCCAACCCTGGAGACAACCATGGACAGCCATGACCGCAGGGGGCCGAAGAAAGAAAAAGAGATTTGAGATACAGCACGGAAACAGGCCCTTCGGCCCTACCGACCAGCGATTCCTGCACTGTAACACTATCCTACACACACTAGAGACAATTTACATTTTACACCAAGCCAATTAGCCTGCACACCTGCACGTCTTTGGAGTGTGGGAGGAAACCGGAGATCTCAGAGAACGTAGGTTTCAGCTCAGCCTGAAGAAGGGTCTCGACCCGAAATGTCACCCATTCCTTCTCTGTCTGACCCGCTGAGTTACTCCAGCATTTTGTGTCTACCTTTAGTGTAAACCGGCATCTGCAATTCCATCCAGCACATTTAGCCACAATCATATTTCAATATGAGAGTGTACGAACAGCAGATTAGACTGAGGCAGCGTACAAGAGTCACCATCCTTCCTGGGAATTACTGGCGGAATCCAGTTGTGATCGCTTTACACTGTGGTAGGTTATCTGGTGAATTATTTATAGCAACTATTAAGTATGAAAGTATTTGCATAAATGACATTTATTTATGATTTTTGTGTGTGAAGTCTGGAGGTTTGTTGTTCTATAAGCGCAGGCAAGTCACGTTTTATGCGTGTTTTATGGTAATGTGGGAAAAGCAGATTAAAGAGAATGGGTGTGGAGCAGCGGTAGAGTTGCTGCCTCACTGCGCCAGAGACCCCGGTTCGATCCTGACTGCGGGAGCTGTCTGTACGGAGTTTGTCCGTTCTCCCCGTGACCACGTGGGTTTTCTCTGGGTGCTCCGGTCTCCACTCACATTCCAAAAGGCCCGCAGGTTTGTAGGTGAATTGGCTTCTGTAAATTGCCCCAGGTGTGTAGGGTAGAGCTAGTGTACAGGTGATTGCAGGTGGGTGCGGAATCGGTGGGCGGGCCGAAGGGCCTGTTTCCATGCTGTGCCTCTTGAGTTCATAAGTAATGGGTGCAGGATTAGGCCATTCAGCCCATCTAGTCCACTCCACCACGCAACCTTGGCTGATCTACCTATCCCTCTCAATCCCATTCTTCTGCCTTCTCCCCATAACCCCTGACACCCGTACTAATCATAAATCTGTCAATCTGCACCTTGAAGAAAGGAACAAGAGGGAGTAATGGAGAGAGAGATAGAGGGGGACAGGGAGCGGGAGAGTGAGAGGGATAGGGAATGGAGGGACAGACAGAGAGAAAGGGAGAGTAAGACAGGAACTGAGTGTTCCAGAGCATAACAGCAGGAGGCAGTAAAGCAAGAGACCCCAGCAGTGGAGAGAGGGAGGCTCACGCTGGGATTGCCAATAGACAACAATAGACAATAGACAATAGGTGCAGGAGTAGGCCATTCGGCCCTTCGAGCCAGCATCGCCATTCAATGTGATCATGGCTGATCATCCCCAATCAGTACCCCGTTCCTGCCTTCTCCCCATATCCCCTGACTCCGCTATCTTTAAGAGCCCTATCTAGCTCTCCCTTGAAAGTATCCAGAGAACCTGCCTCCACCGCCCTCTGAGGCAGAGAATTCCACAGACTCACCACTCTCTGTGAGAAAAAGTGTTTCCTCGTCTCAGTTCTCAATGGCTTACTCCTTATTCTTAAACTGTGGCCCCTGGTTCTGGACTCCCCCCAACATCGGGAACATGTTTCCTGCCTCTAGCGTGTCCAAGCCCTTAACAATCTTATATGTTTCAATGAGATACCCTCTCATCCTTCTAAACTCCGGAGTGTACAAGCCCAGCTGCCCTGGGGTTTGTAGACTTCTCGCCTGAATGCTGCTCAGAGGCAAAAACCATTGGGGAAATGAAGAGAAAGTTCTGGGGGACATTTGCTCATTTTCATTTGCACATGATGGAGAAAGCAGTGGAGCTGCACGAGAATGCAAGCGCTGGTATCTCAAGCTAACAAAACAAGGTGCTGATAAAACTGCGTGGACCAAACTAAACTAAACTAAACTGAACAAAACTGCAGCAAGATCTACAGAAGAGGGAGTACGCAACTTCCATCAGTGTTCTGAGCCTTTATTCCAAAGAACATGTCTTCCATTCAAAAATCATTAAGGGAAATAAATTTCTCCAAAGCAATTGATTATGAACAAATTAATTCTGCTTGTCTGTAATCTGGAATGCAATCAGAATGGATCAATTGAGTTATTGAATTAATGAAAGAAAGACGAGTAAATGAAGATTAATTCCAGCGGGATCTACGTTCAGAAACGAACTCACGTTCTGGTTGTTCCATTTAATTCTGACAACATGTCCACAGAGCAATTGTGATTTGGGTTTTATGATACATGGTGTTTGGGAATGTTTTCTGTCCTGTTCGGAAATTTTCATCAACTCCAGTCGGTACAAATGGGTCCCACCACCCCCCCTCCCCCCCCCCCCCCTTCCCCTGCGGGAAGGCAAGAGTAATCAAGGGCCAGTCTCACCCCTCGTCACTCCCTCTTCTCCCCTCTCCCCTCAGGCAAGAGGAACAGAAGTGTGAACACGCACATCTCCAGATTCAGCGACAGTTTCTTCCCGGCAGTTATCAGGCAACTGAATCATCCCGTCAACAACATTAAGGCAGCACGGTGGCGCAGCAGTAGAGTTGCCACCTCACAGCGCCAGAGACCCGGGTTCGATCCTGACCACGGGCGATATGATACAATGATATAATTTATTTGTTGTCATTTGAACCTCATTGAGGTTCAAACGAAATTTGGTTTCTGCAGTCACACAAAGAAGAAGAAGAACCAAGACACAACACAGTTTACACAAACATCCATCACAGCGAATCTCCACCTCACTGTGATGGAAGGCAAAGTCTTGTCTCTCCCCTGCACTCCCCATTCTCCTCCCGATGTCAGAGTCAGAGCCCCCCGGCGGGCGATGGTAAATAAGTCCCGCGGCCATTAAAGCCGCGCCGGGCGATGCAAGGCCGCGCTCCGGGTCTTGATGTTGGAGCCCCCGGCGGGCGCTAGCAAGTCCCGCGGCCATTTAAAGCCGCGCCGGGCGATGCAAGGCCCCGCTCCAGGTCATTTTCAACCCCGCAACTCGGGCGGGAGAAGTTGCCGTTGCAATCTATAACGGCTATCTGTATGCAATCTGCATGTTCTTCCCGTGACCGTGTGGGTTTTCTCTGGGCACTCCGGTTTCCTCCCGCACTCCAAAGATGTACAGGTTAGTGGTTACATTTCTTCGGTATAAATTGTACATTGCCCCGAGTGTGTCGGATAGTGTTAGTGTGTGTGGTGATCGCTAGTCGGCATGGACTCGGTGCTCCGCAGGGCCTGTTTCCTTGCTGTATCTCTGAAGTCTAAAGTCTGAAGTCTAAGTCTAGAGAGCTGTCCTGAGCTACTATCGACCTCATTGGAGACCCTCAGACTATCTTTAATCATACTATACTGGACTTTACCTTGTACTAAACATTATTCCCTTGGTTCCGTATCTGTACACTGTAGATGTGACGACTGTAATCATGTGTAGTCTTTCTGCTCTTCTTCTTCTTCTTGCGTGTGGTGTACACAGTCTAAAGTTGTAGGACAACTTGTTCTATTTGATCTTACTTGATTGTGCACGCCAGGTTGATTGCATTCGTCGAAACAGGGCGGACCACGTGAAGGTTGCAATCTCCCCACCACGTCTTTCTGCTGACTGGAGAGCGCGCAACAAAAAGCTGTACCTCAGTACACCTGACAATAAACTAAACTAAACCAAACTTTATTTACCTACAAGCCCTGTACGTCTTTGGAGTTGAGTTTAGTTTAGTCTTAGAATAAAGGGGCGGCCATTTAAGACTGAGGTGAGAAAAAAACTTTTTCATTCAGAGAGTTGTGAATTTGTGGAATTCTCTGCCACAGAGGGCAGCGGAGGCCAAGTCACTGGATGGATTTAAGAGAGAGTTAGATAGAGCTCTAGGGGCTAGTGGAGTCAAGGGATATGGGGAGAAGGCAGGCACGGGTTATTGACAGGGGACGATCAGCCATGATCACGATGAATGGCGGTGCTGGCTCGAAGGGCCGGATGGTCTCCTCCTGCACCTATTTTCTATGTTTCTATGTTTAGAGATACAGTGCGGAATCGGGCTCTTCGGCCGACCAAGTCCGCATCAACCAGCGATCCCCGCACTAACACTACCCTACACACACCAGGGACAAATTACATTCATACCAACCCAATTAACCTACAAACCCTTACGCCTTTGGAGTGCAGGAGGTAAACGAAGATCTCGGAGAAAACCCACGCAGGCCACAGGGAGAACGTACAAGCTGTGTATTGCAGGCAAAACAAAGAATTTCACTGTACCTAGGTACACATGACAATAAAGGTTCATTCATTCATTCATTCAAGGTGTGGGAATCTGTGAACTGTGTCCGACAGGTTCAAGGATATCCAAAGGTGGAATGGAATCAAGTCATCTGTTGACACAAGGGATGTCTATGAAGACAGGGGAGGAGGAGGAAACCATCATGTCTGTGGACAAGAAGATAGGCACAAAAAGCAGGAGTAACTCAGTGGGTCTGTGGACAAAGTTGGTGTGAAAAGAGTTGCTGCAAGTTGCCAGAAACTTGAATTAATTGGGCAGACACAGGTAACATTGATCCGGGAATTTAATTGGTTCTTATAAAGGAGTCATTTCGACGATAAGTAACGGAGAATTGATTTTGCTTTATTTCAGATGCAGGGAGAGATGAAATGGATATTCTTTACTGACTCGCTCTCAGGAAGCTCAAAATCAAAGACGCTCAATCAAAAAAAATGACAGCATTGAAAAGCGCTTGGCAAAGCAGAGACGGTGGAGGGGACAAAGCAGACGAAGGGTCTCGACCCGAAACGTCACCCTTTCCTTCTCTCCAGAGATGCTGCCCGACCCACTGAGTTACTCCAGCATTTCGTGTCTATCTTCGGTGTAAACCAGCATCTGCAGTTTCTTCCTACACACTGGTTATAGCAGGTAGTTGCTGTTTGGTTGACTTGATTGAAAGATTCAAGATAGGCTGGCCATCGATCACCATCGATTATCATGTTACATGTTACCACGTTACATGTTACATGTTACAGGTTACTTGTTCCCACATAGTCCATGTTACATGTTACATGTAGCACATGTTCCATGTTTTCCATGTTACTTGTTACCACGTTCCATGTTACATGTCCCCACATATTCCATGTTACATGTTAGCACATGTTCCATGTTACATGTTACCATGTTACATGTTCTGTGTTACATGTTCCCACATATTCCATGTTACATGTTCCCACATATTCCATGTTCCATGTTACATGTTCCCACCTATTCCATGTTACATGTTACAGGTTACCACATATTCCATGTTCCATGTTACATGTTCCCACATATTCCATGTTCCATGTTACATGTTCCCACATATTCCATGTTACATGTTCCCACATATTCCATGTTACATGTTCCCACATATTCCATGTTACATGTTCCCACATATTCCATGTTACATGTTACATGTTAGCACATGTTCCATGTTTTCCATGTTACATTATGCTGGAGTCTGCAGAGAGGCTCTGGCACATGTGAGGATGGCCACAAAGGCCAAAGATGTAGAACACAATGGGAACACGGGCGTCACGGTGGCGCAGCGGTCGAGCTGCTGCCTTACAGCGGCAGAGGCCCGGGTTCGATCCTGACTGCAGGAGCTGTCTGTATGGAGTTTGTACGTTCTCCCCAATGACCGTGTGGGTTTTCTCCGGGTGTTTTTAGTTTAGTTTAGAGATAGAGCGCGGAAACAGGGCCTGAATCTGCGCCGACCAGCGATCCCCACACACAAACACACCAGGGGACAATTTACAATTCTACCGAAGCCAATTAACCTACAAACCTGCACGTCTTTGGAGTGTGGGAGGAAACCGGAGCACCCGGAGGAAACCCACGCGGTCACGGGGAGAACGTACGAACTCCGTACAGACAGCACCCGTAGTCAGGATCAAAGATCCTATAGCGAGCAAGATAGACCACTCGACGAAAAAGACGTAGTACGGTCATGGGCAGATTCATGGGTAATTTTCCGCCCAATTCCCGTAACCGGTTTCCGTCTCCGCTATAGGATCTTTGGTCAGGATTGAACTCAGGTCTCTGGCGCTGTGAGGGAGCAACTCTACCGCTGCGCCACCATGCTGGCCCCGGGTGCTCCAGTTTCCTCCCACCCTCCAAAGACGTACAGGTTTGTAGGCTAATTGGCTTCGGTAAAATTTGTAAATTGACCCTAGTGTGAGTTTGTGTGTAGGATAGTGCTCGTGTATGGGGATCGCTGGTCTGCACGGACCCGGTGGGCAGAAGGGCCTGTCTGTCTAAAGTCAAGTCAAGTCAAGTCACTTTTATTTCTGTAGCGCATTTAAAAAACAACTCTCGTTGTCCAAAGTGCTTTACATTGGTGGAGGTACTAACGTTATACAACAGTGTGTAAAGATTCTGCTGAACCCGCTGAGTTCTCTGGCGCCTTGGATGACTCGAGTGCGAGCTCGGCCACTACAACTGCAGGGACTACAACTGCATTTAAATGACACTGGGACAGATACATGGATAGGAAAGCTTTAAAGAGAAGATAGACACAAAAAGCTGGAGTAACTCAGCGGGTCAGACGGCATGATAAAGGAAACAGGCCATTATTAGCTGTGGCCTACGTGAGCTAACTTCAAGTAACCCTTGCAGAACCCACTCTCTCCCCATCCCTCCCCCACCCAAGTCGTACCAGCTTCAAAGTCGTTGAGTCTCATTGTCTGTAACTCATTCTCACCCAGAACGCAGCTAACAATGGCCTGTTTCAATAGGCAATAGACAATAGGTGCAGGAGTAGGCCATTTGGCCCTTCGAGCCAGCACCGCCATTCAATGTGATCATGGCTGATCATCCCCAATCAGTACCCCGTTCCTGCCTTCTCCCCATATCCCCTGACTCCGCTAACTTTAAGAGCCCTATCTAGCTCTCTCTTGAAAGCATCCAGAGAACCTGCCTCCGCCGCCCTCTGAGGCAGAGAATTCCACAGACTCACCACTCTCTGTGAGAAAAAGTGTTTCCTCGTCTCCGTTCTAAATGGCCAACCCCTTATTCTTAAATTGATGTTTCCATTCATCATCGTTGTTTTTTTGCACATCTTTCATTCATTTGTTCTGTATCTCTCCATATCACCGTCTATATCCCTCGTTTCCCTCTCCCCTGACTCTCAGTCTGAAGAAGGGTCTCGACCTGAAACGTCACGTGTTCCTTTCCCCCAGAGACGCTGCCTGTCCTGCTGAGTTACTCCAGCTTTTTGTGTCTATCTTCGGTGTAAGCCAGCATCTGCAGTTCCTTCCTACACAAGGTTTAAAGGGATCTGGGCCAAATGCGGGCAAATGGGATTAGTCTATTTAGTTGGCATAGATAGTGGGACAGACTCGATGGGTAAATTACCTAATTCTGCTCCTATAGATGATGGGCCGAAGGGCCTGTTTTGTTGCTGTATGATCCTATGACTATAGGGTGAGGTTAAGTAGGCTGGGTCTCTATTCCATGGAGCATAGGAGGATGAGGGGAGATCTTATAGAGGTATTCAAAATCATGAGAGGAATAGATCGGGTAGATCCACAGTCCCTTGCCCAGAGTAGAGGAATCGAGGACCAGAGGACAGGTTCAAGTTAAAGGGGAAAAGATTTAGTAGGAATCCGAGGGGTAACTTTTTCTCACAGAGGGTGTATGGAACAAGCTGCCAGAGGAGGTCGTTGAGGCTGGGACTATCCCATCGTTTAAGAAACAGTTGGACAGGTACATGGATAGGACAGGTTTGCAAGGTTATGGACCAAGCGCAAGCAAGTGGGACTAGGGTAGCTGGGACATTGTTGGCCGGTGTCGGCGGGTTGGGCTGAAGGGCCACACTGTATCACTCTGTGACTCTATGATTATGTGACTTTATGATTTGGAAAATGATTGATTCCGTGAATCAAAGGTCCACTTATTGTGGTAAATTGTGTGAGGATACTTCAACGCAGTTTTCCATCTCCGTGTGAGAGTGGGTGAGGCTGGGCCATCGTGTATAGCAATGACTTTATACTTTAGAGATACAGCGCAGATACAGGCCCTTCGGCCCACCGAGTCCGTGCCGACCAGCGATCACCCCATACACTAGCACTATCCTGTGCACAATAGGGACTAGTGTCATAGAAACATAGAAACATAGAAACATAGACAATAGGTGCAGGAGGAGGCCATTCGGCCCTTCGAGACAGCACCACCATTCATTGTGATCATGGCTGATCGTCCCCTATCAATAACCCGTGCCTGCCTTCTCCCCATATCCCTTGACTCCACTAGCCCTTAGAGCTCTACCCAACTCTCTCTTAAATCCATCCAGTGACTTGCCTCCCACTGCCCTCTGTGACAGGGAATTCCACAAATTCACAACTCTCTGGGTGAAAAAGTTTTTTCTCACCTCAGTCTTAAATGACCTCCCTTTTATTCTAAGTGTGGCCCCTGGTTCTGGACACGCCCCACGTTGGGAACATTTTTCCTGCTTGTCCAGTCCTTTTATAATTTTATATGTTTCTATAAGATTCCCCCTCATCCTTCTAAACTCCAGTGAATACAAGCCTAGTCTTTTCAATCTTTCCTCATACGACAGTCCCGCCATCCCAGGGATCGATCTCGTGAACCTACGCTGCACTGCGTCAATCACAAGGATGTCCTTCCTCAAATTAGGAGACTAAGACTGTACACAATCGATGGGGCATGTTGGTTGGCGTGGGCAAGTTGGGCTGAAGGGCCTGTATCCGTGCTGTATGACTATGACTACAATCCTTGAAACCCACTCTCCCCCCCCCCCTCTCCAGCGCCTTCACAGCTAACAGATTATTATACATTTCCATAGAATCTCATCTCATTCATTCTGTTGTCATGACAGATTCGTTATAAGTGCTTTTTTTCTTCTCCACGCTGCCTGCCTTTATAAATAGCAATGGGTTTTTTTAAAAACCATTTTAACTCCCGTTTACACCAACCTTTCTGGCCTGGGCCTCCTCCATTGCCAGAGTGAGGCCATGG
The DNA here is from genome assembly GCA_038087875.1 of Malacoraja senta. Lineage (NCBI taxonomy): Eukaryota > Metazoa > Chordata > Chondrichthyes > Rajiformes > Rajidae > Malacoraja > Malacoraja senta. Next base: position 1,862,444 of record CM075999.1, on the reverse strand, counting down.
ATTCATAGAGTCACAGAGTGATACTGTGTGGAAACAGGCCCTTCGGCCCAACTTGCCCACACCGCCCAACAATGTCCCAGCTACACCAGTCCCACCTGCCTGCGCTTGGTCCATATCCCTCCAAACCTGTCCTTATCCATGTACCTGTCTAACTGCTTCTTAAACGTTGGGATAGTCCCAGCCACAACTGCATCCTCTGGCAGCTTGTTCCATACACCCACCACCCTTTGTGTGTATAAGTTACCCCTCAGATTCCTATTGAATCTTTCCCCTTCACCTTGAACCTATGGCCTCAGGTCCATGTACAAACTGGAGGAACAGCACCTTCTATGCACGGGCAGCTTACAACACAATGAATTCAACATTGAATTCTCCAATTTTAGGTAACAATCCCCTCTCTCTTTCTTCCCTCCATCTTCCCTGAGCCAAATCCTAGCGTGCACCTCTTTCTCCCACTATCCTGCCCCCCTTTCCCCGTCACTTCAACCAAATCTCCTTCCCTCTTTCATCACATCTCTCTCCTCTCTCTTTTTCTTTTTCTTTTTTTTTAAATATTTTATTTATTAGAAGTAGTGTACATTACAGTGATATCAGCCAAAAATAACAGAATACATTTCCTGTACCACTTCTTGTTTTAAACTTTAAAAAGGAGCAGAATAGAGAGAGTTAGATAAGATAGTAAGTGCGTGAAAGAGTGATCAGGAGAAACCCGTAGAAACCTAAACCACGAGAAAGAGTAAAAAAGAAAACCAAAGGAAACAAAAAAGAAAAATAGAAAACAGAAGATATAAGAAAGTGAAATAAGATAAAAGGGATGTCCCTACTTTGTATCTTTACACACCCCTCACCAGGTCCTGAAACCATTTAGTTTCAAAGTTATGTTGCACCCTATGCTTGTAATAAGTCGATAAATGGAGACCAAATCTTTTGGAAATGGTCTGATTTGCCTGCTAGGGGGAATCTCATGTCTTCCAGGTGTAACAGTTCGGTCATATTTCAAATCCACATTTTTATCGTTGGTGTGGGAGCGTTTTTCCAGAATTTAAGTATAATTTCTTTTGCCATTATTAAGCCGTAATTAAGGAAGCTCTTTTGGAACGAAGTCAGCTCAAAGCTGGCTTCCATTGTTCCAAAAATAATCAATTCTGCATTCGGTTTCAGTTTTATTTTAAATAATTTTGTAAACATTTCAAAGATTTCATTCCAAAATTTTTGGATTTTTATACAAAAAACAAGGGAATGTGCTATAGTTGCTTCTTGGGATAGACATTTATCACAGATAGAAGAGACATTTGGGTAACATTTACTTATTTTGTTTTTGAGTAATATAGTCCTATGTAAAGTTTTAAATTGGATTAGGAATATGTCTTACATTGATCGAGCATTTGTGCACATATAGCAAGTGTTTATCCCAACTCTCTTTCGAGATTTTTATAGCTAGTTCTTGTTCCCAATCTCTTCTAATTCTATCGGATGATGGTATTTCTATATTTGGGATGATATATACAAGTATGATATTATAGTTGATTCCGCCTTTATATTCATTGCTTCGTCTAATAGGTCTGGAGACAAATTTTGATATTCTTGTGTATATTTTTTCAATTAATCACGGATTTGAAAATATTTAAAATATTGATTACTTCTCAGATTGTATTTAAGTTGTAGTTGTTGGAATGATAAAAAAAATTCCATTTTCATACATGTCTCCAAATGTTTTAATTCCTATTCTTTCCCAATGTGTAAATGATTTATCAATAGTGGATGGTTTAAACGACGGATTATTAACTATGGGAGAGAGAAGCGATGGGTTTCTTAATTTTAGGGTTAATTTTATTTGTTTCCAAATTCTAATTGTACTATGAATAATTGGATTTTTACTGTATATTGTATTATTCAGTTTTATTGGTGAGAGAAGGATCGCTCCTATATTAAAAGGGGAACAATCCTCTCTCTCCATTACTATCCAATCCACCCGTGGGCAGAGTTGTCCAACAGGTGAATCACATTTTTGACATTTGCTGCCCAATAATAATACAAAAAATTTGGGAGTGTTAGTCCACCAAATTCTTTAGGTTTGCACAAATGTCTTCTTTGAATTCTATGGGATTTATATTCCCAAATAAAATTTGTGATATCAGAATCCAGTTAAAAAAAAACTTTTTAGGTAAGTATATTGGTATTGATTGGAATAGATATAAAATTTGTGGTGGAAAGATCATTTTTATAGCATTTATTCGGCCTATTAAAAACATCGGAAGAGTTTTCCAAAATTTAATCAGGGCGTTTAATTTATTAAGTAGGGGCATATAGTGTGCATTAAATAAAGATTTATATTTTTTGGTAATTTCAATTCCCAAATATTTAAATTCCTCTCTCTTTTTCTGACACCCTCTTGTCTCCCTGTCATCTCGAGTCTTTGTCTGACCATCGACCAAACAAACCCACCTCCTCCTCCACACCTGTATCCACCTATACTTGCCAGGTTTTATAGACAATAGACAATAGACAATAGGTGCAGGAGTAGGCCATTCGGCCCTTCGAGCCAGCACCGCCATTCAAGGTGATCATGGCTGATCATCCCCAATCAGTACCCCGTTCCTGCCTTCTCCCCATATCCCCTGACTCCGCTATTTTTAAGAGCCCTATCTAGCTCTCTCTTGAAAGCATCCAGAGAACCGGCCTCCTGCCTTCTCTGAGGCAGAGAATTCCCGCTTTGTCCCGATGTCCCCCACCCTAGGCAAGAGACTCTGTGTGTCTACCCGTTCTATTCTTCTCATGATCTTATACACCTCTACATGATCAACCCTCATCCTCCTGCGCTCCAAGGAATAAAGCCCTCGCCTGCTCTCAACCTCTGCATGTAGCTCAGGCCCTTGAGCCCTGCAACAACCTCGTAAATCTTCTCTGTACCCGTTCCAGCTTGACAACATCTTTCCTATAACATGGCGCCCAGAACTGAACACAATACAGAAGAAGGGTCTCTCCAGAGATGCTGCCCTCCGGAGATGCTGCCCTCCGGAGATGCTGCCCTCCGGAGATGCTGCCCTCCGGAGATGCTGCCCATCCCGCTGAGTTACTCCAGCGTTGTGCGTCTATCTTCGATTTAAACCACCACATGCTGTTCTTTCCAATACAATACTCTAAATGCAGCTTCAACGAGTCTTACCCACCCTCTATACTCAATACTCTCACTGATCGTCTTCTTATCGAGTCCACATCAGAAGATTAGAAGTTGTTCAGCCAGAGCTGAACGTACATCTCGGCATCTGCACCCAATGGTGTCTGTCTTGTCGCTTCTTGTGCGGGGTGCTGGAAAGATCGGTGGAAACAGGGCCGCGATGTCAACGCTCTTTCTTTGACCCACACTCTGTCTGATGAAGGCCAATGTGCCGAAAGGCTTTTTGACCACCCAATCGACCCACCCAATCAGATTACTATCTAAATGGCGTCAAGTTAGGAAAAGGCAGATTGCTATCAAAATGGCATCAAGTTGGGAAAAGGGGAAGTACAGCGGGATCTGGGGGGTCCTTGTACATCAGTCTATGAAAGTAAGCATGCAGGTACAGCAGGCAGTGAAGAAAGCGAATGGCATGTTGGCCTTTATAACAAGAGGAATCGAATATAGGAGCAAAGAGGTCCTTCTGCAGTTGTACAGAGCCCTAGTGAGACCACACCTGGAGTATTGTGTGCAGTTTTGGTCCCCTAATTTGAGGAAGGACATTCTTGCTATTGAGGGAGTGCAGCATAGGTTTACAAGGTTAATTCCCGGGATGGGGGGATCCGTCATATGCTGAGAGAAAGGAGCGGCTGGGCTTGTACACTCTGGAGTTTAGAAGGATGAGAGGGTATCTCATTAAAACATATAAGATTGTTAAGGCTTGGACACACTTGAGGCAGGAAACATGTTCCCGATGTTGGGGGAGTCCAGAACCAGGGGCCACAGTTTGAGAATAAGGAGTAGGCCATTTAGAACGGAGATGAGGAAACACTTTTTCTCACAGAGAGTGGTGAGTCTGTGGAATTCTCTGCCTCAGAGGGCGGTGGAGGCAGGTTCTCTGGATGCTTTCAAGAGAGAGATGGATAGGGCTCTTAAAGATAGCGGAGTCAGGGGATATGGGGAGTAGGCAGGAACGGGGTACTGATTGGGGATGATCAGCCATGATCACATTGAATGGCGGTGCTGGCTCGAAGGGCCGAATGGCCTCCTCCTGCACCTATTGTCTATTGTCTATTGACCTGCGATGCCACTTTCAGCGAATGGCGTGTCTGCCCACCTAGGTCCCAGCCAGCCTGCTCAACCTCTCCCCATAGCTCAGGCCCTCGAGTCCTGGCATCTTGCTTTTCGTCAACGAACAAACTGCGGTGGCACCATCACGGGCGAGAGCTTTCATCGTTACATTACAGAGAGCGTTTCACCAATAACGTGCAAATCACTCTTTGAGAATAAGCGTCGATTTCTCCTTTGCTTGTTCAGTGGAATAACACTCGCTTCCTCTGTCGGCCAGTGTAAAAGATCCGCTGCAAGAAAGAAACACCATTGATTTTCAAATAAATGAAACACACAATTTATAAATTAGACGATTGCCGCGTAGAGATAAATTTGGCAAATTCCCCCTGGGTTTAGCATCCAAAATAAATCGAGGAATATTGCACATCAACTTCCTCCCTGCCATTGGGACATTGTACACACACTCGGAATGTTAATTTAATTGCCCAAGAGATGCTGCATGATATGAGATGGTGAGTGCTCTCTGGATGTCGTGGAGATTTCATTACTGGTTGTACTGTGTTGATTCTCATTGCACAGTCATCCTGTATATATATTAAAATATGACATTTAACTGTAAAGGTAATTTAAACCAAAGCCACAAAGTCATTTTTTAAACTTATTTTCGGCTTTAAGAGATGGAAGACATGTAGGGAGAAGCGTCATATCTCTCCAGAGATGTTTGGTTCACATTACTTCACATATATTCTTTCTATGAATATAATAATGCATTTGTAGTTTGAACCTACCATGGAACAACTTCTAATCATGGCTAGAGACTGACATATCTTTCTGTGTCACATAGATCTCTGGTTCATTATAAAAGTCACTTGTAACAGATTTTATTTTAGATGAATAGGTGACTAGCAGCTCGCAGCGTTTGACCTTACGGTTCCTGCATGCCTATAATTAGGGTGGTGCAGCGGTAGAGTTGCTGCCTCACAGCGCCAGAGAACCACGTTCGATCCTGACTACGGATGCTGTCTGTACGGAGTTTGCACATTCTCCCAGTGACCCCAAAGACGTGCAGGTTTGCAGGTTAATTGGCTTTGGTCAAATTGTAAATCGCCCCTAGTGTGTGTAGGATTGTGTTGGTGTTGAGATTGTTTAAGAAAGAACTGCAGATGCTGGTAGACAAAAATGCTGGAGTAACTCAGCGGGTGAGGCAGCCTCTATGGAGCGAAGGAATGGGTCGAGACCCTTCTTCAGACTTTCAGTGTTAGGATTGTTGATTGACGGCGTCTCGATGAGCTGAAGGACCTGTTTCCGCACTGTATCTCTAACGTCTAAAGTCTTCGTTCGGGAGGCACAAGAGACTACAGATGCCAGAATCTGAAGCTAAAAGAACAAACCGCTGGAGGAAGTCAGCGGGTCAGGCAGCATCTGTGGAGGGGAAAGAGAAGGGTGATGATCATACCAAGGTCTCGACCTGAAAAGTCCACAGTTATGTATTGATGTGGGACCCAGATGGGAAAATCAGAACAGCATTATTAAGAGTCGTTAGTTTTTAGTTTTGTTTAGAGATACAGCGTGGAAACAGGCCCTTCGGCCCACCGAGTTCGCGCCGACCAGCGATCCCCGCGCATCAACACTACCCTACATACATTGGGGCCAATTTTACATTTACACCGAGCCAATTAACCTACAAACCTGTACATCTTTGGAGTGTGGGAGGAAAGCGAAGATCTCGGAGAAAACCCACGCAGGTCACGGGGAGAACGTACAAACTCCGTACAGACAGCACACTTAGTTGAGGTCGAACCCCAGTCTCTGGCGCTGTAAGGCAGCAACTCTACCGCTGCGCCACTTTTTTCATAGGTTCATGAGTGACAGGAGCAGAAATAGGCCATTCAACCCATCAAGTCCACCATTCAATCATGGCTGATCTATCTCTCTCTCTCAACACCATTCTCCTGCCTTCTCCCCATAAAACAAATAAAAAATCTATCTATCTCTGCCTTAAAAATACACAATGACAGCCTCCACCGCCTTCTGTGGCAATGAATTCCACAGATTCACCACCCTCTGACTAAAGAAATTCCTCCTCATCTCCTTCCCAAAGGAACATCCTTTTATTCTGAAGCTGTGACCTCTGGTCCTAGACTCTCCCACTGGTGGAAACATCCTCTCCCCATCCACTCTTCGTTATTTTCTCTATTTTTATCCTTCTCTAATTTCTCTTTGCCTGGTGGAAATGCATTTTAATTACTAACGCTAATCTCAAATTGCAATGCGAGACTTTTCACTGGTTGAAAAAAAAATGGAATCCCTCTGCGATACGGACATTATCCATGGTCATGAAGTTTGCAGTGATTAGTCTCCAGGGGGAGTGCACTCGGTATTAGATACAGCGTCTTGCGAGCAAATTGAATATTCCGGATGCATTCGTGGTGTTGGAAGGAACTGCAGATGTTGGGGTACACCCAAGATAGACACAAAATGCCGGAGTAACTCAACTCACTCTAGAGAAAGACACAGAGTGCTGGAGTAACTCACCTGGCCAGGCAGCATCTGTGGAGAACGAAACATCCATGGAATTGGCCTCCACTGCCGACTGCGGCAGAGAACTCCACAGATTCACAACTCTCTGGGTGAAATGATTAACACAAGTCAATTAGATCATTCAATGGAAAGAGTAATACAGTTAATATTTCAGCTCAATGTCTCTACAGATGATTGACCTCTAATAGCAGTTACTTTATTGCACATTTTTCTATTTCTCCGTTAGGTTCCCAACGTCTGCAGTTTTATTGCTTTTCAATAAATCATTTATCTTTCATTTAGTTTGCATAGCTGGTTTCTGTATTAGCATTTAAACTTTTCACTTCTCTATTTAATCTTTGATTAATACGTCTAACTTTATACCTGCTCAGAATGTATGCAGAATATCACATTTTTAAGAGGGTTTGGTAGAATAGATTCATGCCGCCATAGCTTAGTTTCGTTTAGAGATACAGCGTGGAAACAGGGCCTTCGGCCCACTGAGTCCGTGCCGACCAGCGATCCCCTCTACACTAGTTCTATCCTGCACACTAGGGACAATTTACAATTTTACTGAAGCCATTAACCTATAAAGAGCTCAAGTTGCCAATTCCTGCCCCTGTTTCCTACGGCTGTGGCTTAACTTTGATTAGATTTTTTGGTTTAGTTTCGAGATAGAGTGTGGAGGCCAAGTCAGTGGATATTTTTAAGGCAGAGATAGATAGATTCTTGATCAGTACGGGTGTCAGGGGTTATGGGGAGAAGGCAGGAGAATGGGGTTAGGATGGAGAGATAGATCAGCCATGATTGAAGGTCGGAGTAGACTTGATGGGCCGAATGGCCTAATTCTGCTCCCATCACTTATGACCTGATTACTTCATGAGGTGACGCTTCGGGTCAGAACCCTTCTTCAGACCCGAAATATCACCTATTGCTTTTCTCCAGAGATGCTGCCTGTCCCGCTGTGTTACTCCAACATTTTGTGTCTATCTTCAGTATAAACCAGCATCTGCAGTTCCTTCCCACACATCCAGCCTGTCTGAAGAAGGGTACCGACCATGAAAAGTCACCTGTCATTTCTCCACAGATGCTGCCTGACTCGCTGAGTCACTCCAGCACTTTGTGTTTTCCCCTCAGGGTTTCAGCATCTGCAGTTCCTTGTGTCTTCCTGATTCTTTAGCCTATGGTGCCCAATAAAAATCTTCAACTTGGATTACAATTTTAGACGATAGACAATAGGTGCAGGAGTAGGCCATTCGGCCCTTCGAGCCAGCACCGCCATTCAATGTGATCATGGCTGATCATCCCCAATCAGTACCCCGTTCCAGCCTTCTCCCCATATCCCCTGACTCCGCTATCTTTAAGAGCCCTATCTAGCTCTCTCTTGAAAGTATCCAGAGAACTGGCCTCCACCGCCCTCTGAGGCAGAGACCCACAAATCTCTGTGTGAAAATGTGTTTCCTCATTTCCGTTCTAAATGGCTTACTCCTTATTCTTAACTTAATGCTCACGCTGTCATCGAACAACGACTTTGAAGTGATTCCAAGGCAGCATAATATGTCCTATTGCAACTGTTATTGGGATTTAAAATACAGATTATTGGTTGAGCTTTTTCTAATCTCCATGCAATCCTGCCTACATCTATCATTAAGATGAATATGAGGGAAAACATTGACGTGTTGTTAGTGAGATAAGCAATATAAAGGATCGATTCCAAAGTGTTGAACTGTGAGAATGCAAAATTCAATTTGTCCCAGAGAACAATTTTTTTTAGTTCAGTCTAGTTTAGTTTAGAGATACAGCGTGGAAACAGGCCCTTCGGCCCACCGAGTCCGCGCCGACAAGCGATCCCCGCGCACTAGTTCTATCCTACACGCCAGGGGCAATTTTCACCAAAGCCAATCAACCTACAAACCTGCACGTCTTTGGAGTGTGGGAGGAAACCGGAGCACCCGGAGTAAACCCACGCGGTCACAGGGAGAAGGTACAAACTCCGTACAGGCAGCACCGTGGTCAGGATCGAATCCTGGTCTCTGGCGCTGTGAGGCAGCAACTCTACCGCTGCGCCACCCTGCCACCCCGTATATTGTGAAAGCCGACCAAATACTAGGAGAATAAAGGAAATATTTAAATCTTCTACCCAGTGTTGGTAAAAAAACTTAGACTGCTGCCCCCAAAATTATTGTTGGATGATCTTGCTGTTACCCTGTGAACACTTTGATAACTGTGACAACATAATAACCAGGGGCTGGGCTAGGAGCTGCTCCAAGCTCCATATGGCCATGGCTGATAGATCTTTGGATTCAGGCCAGCTCTCTTGCCTAATCCATTAGACCAGAAGACATAGGGGCAGTATAGGGCCATTCGGCCCGTCGAGTCTATTCCACCATCCAATCATGGCTGATCTATTTTTCCCTCTCAACCCCATTCTCCTGCCTTCCCCCCATAACCCCTGACCACACTAATTAGACTCTGTCAATGTCCGCCTTAAAAATACCCATTGACTTGGCCTCCACAGCCGTCCAGTCTCCTATAGCTTATGAAGTTATGAACTTACATGCGACAAGCTCCAGTCTAACCTGTGAAGGGTCTCGAACCGAAACGTCACCCATTCCTTCTGTCCAGAGAAGCTGCCCGTCCCGTTGAGTCACTCTGGCTTTTTGTGTCTGTCTCCAGTCTATCCAAGTTCTCCCTATAGTCCAAACCCTCCAGTCCTGACCATGTAGATACTTGGGCATTTTGGGGATAAAGGAGCACGGGAGCAATGGACCAGGTTGCGGAATGTTTGCTCGGGCCAAACACCAACAACAGCTCCTTAGCTTAACGGTGTTTCTGAAGCAGAGGGATTTCCATCTTTAATAGGAACAGATGGCGCTGGTAATGAGTTCAGAATGCACGGATACGGCAGAGATGGGGGTTTATTATAAGGCAGAGGCACAACGTTGTACATGTTGAGACTTCAGAAATAGTGCATTATCTGTTGCACTGTTGTACTGTTTGAGACACCCGCCTACTGCTCTGCTACACAATAGGATCACGATACTAACACACACACAGAGCAAACAGCAGGTCCAATAACCTAAAATACACTCGTTTTGAAGTGTGAAAAAGATACATCTTCTAGATGCGCTGGGACGCATCCTCAGTCATGTGTCCTGGGGTCATCGGGTGTTTTGGGCTCACAACATCAGACACCCTCGCCCAGGCGACCCAGCCGGGGTTGATCAGGCCCCGACTTGCGTCCCAGCAGCAGCTGCCCCACGGATCAGCCATCTTAGTAACTATTCTGCAGGGGTTGGGAGACAGAACAGAAACAGCCCCTTCGGCCCACTGAGTCCGCACCGACCAGCGATCCCCGCACACTAACTCTATCCTGCAAACACCAGGAACAATGTACATGTTTTTATACCAAGTCAAGTCAACTTTATTTGTCACATACACATACAAGATGTACAGTGAAATGAAAGTGGCCATGCCTGTGGATTGTGCAGGACATCAGAACAAAACAGAACAGAACATAATCAGTATTTAAAAAAGAAGATGCACCAGTATTTACGCCCTGGTGAGATCACAGTTTACAATCCTGACGGCCTGTGGGAAGAAACTCCATCTCAGCCTCCTGTTTTCGCAGCATGACAGCGGAGGTTTGCCTGACCGTAGCAGCTGGAAATGCCCGTTGCTGGGGTGGTAGAGGTCCTTCACGATCCTGCTGGGTCTGGATCTGCACCTTCTGATGTATAGTTCCTGCAGGGGGGGGGGGGGGGCGAGTGTAGTTCCCGTGGTGCATTCGGCCGAACGCACTGCTCTCTGCAGAGCCTTCCTGTCCTGGCAGAGCTGTTCCCAAACCAGACAGAGATTTGAGCCAATTAACCTACAAACCTGTACTTCCTTGGAACGTGGGAGGGAAACCGAAGCACCCAGAGAAAACCCACGCAGGTCACGGGGAGAACGATAAACTCGGTACAGACAGCATCCGTAGTCAGGATGGAACCCGGTCTCTGGCGCTGTGAGGCAGCAACTCTACCGCTGTGCCACCGTGCCGCGCTAGTTACGTGTCTTGTTGCCCGCTAACCAGACAGCGGAAAGACAAGACATGATTACAATCGAGCCGTCCACAGTGTATGGATATATCGTAGTTAAAATAAGACATTTTGCTCTAGGAATAGAGAGTTAAAAGAGTGGAGCGATTGTAAAATGTGATTGCAGTTACACGTCTGTGACCAGCCTGGGCTGGGCGCCATCTCAGATCAGTACTTCAGGATGGATCCCAGGTCTCTGGGGCTGTAAGGCAGTAGCTCCACCGCTACTCCACCGTGCCACCCTGGTTTAGTTTAGTTCTAGTTTATCATGGCCATGTGTACCGAGGCACAGTGACAAGCTTTTTGTTGCCTGCTAACCAGTCAGTAAAAAGGCCACACAAGAGTACAATCCCTCTGAAGAAGGGTCTCGACCCGGAAACGCCACCCATTCTTTTTCTCTCCAGAGATGCCGCCTGTCCCGCTGAGTTACTCCAGCATTTTGTGTCTATCTTTGGTTTAAAGCAACATCTGTAGTTCCTTCTTGCAGGATTACAATCAACCTGTCCACGGTGTACAGATACAGGATAAAGGGTATAAGAAACTAAAAGTAGGGTCCCGACCAGAAACATCACCTATCCATGTTCTCCAGGGATGCTGCCTGTCCCGGTGAGTGAAGCCCCTGTCCCACTTAGGAGACCTAAACAGCAACCTCTGGTGACCTTGCCCGCCACCCAAAAAAAAAAATCAAGGTCGAGGTGACCTGCAACCTCCTACCACCTCCCGCGCATATGTTGAAAACCTTCCTCGACTATGAAGAAAACCGGCTTCCATTAGACCTACGACATAAAAAATGATTGATTTTTAAAACGGCAACCTATTTTTAATCATGATGAAAAATAGCAGCAACCTAGATGAAGCCTCGACCACGCGGAAACCACTTTCGACCATTAGGGAGAGTGACCAAAACCTCCGGTGACCACATGGAAACCTTGGGTGGCGGGCAAGGTCACCAGAGGTTGCTGTTTAGGTCTCCTAAGTGGGACAGGGGCATTAACTCAAGCACTTTGTGTCTTGTTCAGAACACAAGCTGTTCGGTTAGCTTCCCACTCTTAATGAAAGACCGCAGCTTGTTTTGCTAAACCTTATTCTCAGTATCCCCCACTATA
>CM075999.1:1812173-1850311 GCA_038087875.1 Malacoraja senta | reverse complement strand
AGAGGGGGGGGAGAGAGAGGGGGGGGAGAGAGGGGGGGAGAGAGGGGGGAGAGAGAGAGGGAGGGAGAGAGAGGGGGGATAGAGAGAGAAGGGGGGGAGAGAGAGGGAGGGAGAGAGAGGGGGGGATAGAGAGAGAAGGGGGGGAGAGAGAGGGGGGGAGAGAGAGAGGGGGGAGAGAGAGAGAGGGAGGGAGAGAGAGAGGGGGAGAGGGAGAGAGAGAAGGAGAGAGAGAAGGAGAGAGAGAAGGAGAGAGAGAGAGAGAGACGGAGAGTGAGAGAGGGAGAGGGAGTGAGAGAGGGGGAGAAGGAGTGAGAGAGGGAGAGGGAGAGAGAGAGGGAGAGAGAGAAGGAGAGAGAGAAGGAGAGAGAGAGAGAGAGACGGAGAGTGAGAGAGGGAGAGGGAGTGAGAGAGGGGGAGAAGGAGTGAGAGAGGGAGAGGGAGAGAGAGAGGGGGACTGAAAGGGAGCAGTTGTGAGTAACAGAGGCAGTGAAGGCCTTGGTGCATTTTCTGGCTCCGATCGCCACCACTGCGTGTGACAACTGTGCACTGGGCCAGGGTTAGGTCAGGTGAGGAGGCCCATGGCAATCCTGCCTGTTTAGCTGCCTGTGATACCTGTGAGGTGGGACAGGGCTGTGTCAGGCTGAGGAGACTCGTTGCGATCCTGTGCACTTCAGCATGAAATGAAACCCTCCCTGTAAACAGCGCATTCTAATTTGCAGCTCGCAGACGAAGGATTTCATGTTTAATTCTGTCGGGAAAGCTGAGGTCGTTTGTCAAAACCCGGCAGCGTTTCAGACAAATATGCAAACTGAATAAACGGGTGTGATTCAGCGGAGAGAGAGCTTGTACCGAGAGAGAGGGGCCGCTGGAAGCAGCGAACTGTGTCTGCAGACTAGTTTAGTTTAGTTTAGTTTGGCTTAGAGATACAGCGCAGAAACAGGCCCTTCGACCCACCCAGTCGGCACCGACCAGCGATCCCCGCAAGCTAACACTGTCCTACACACACTGGGGAGGCAATTCACAATTTTACCAAAGCATATTGACCTACAAACCTGTACGTCGTAGGAGTGTGGGTGGGAACCAGGGCACCCGGAGAAAACCCACGCGGGTCACAGGGAGATGTCAATGATAGAGGCTCTGACAATGGTACGGTGAGAGTGGACTGAGACCCACGGAGACAGAGATGCCTTCTACTCGCCTCCATCGCCCACTGTCACAGAGTCACACAGTGTGGAGACAGACCCTTCGGCCCAACTTGCTCACACCAGCCCACCTGCCCCCGCATTTGGTCTATTTCCTCTAAACCACGTACTGGTTTAAATGTTTCTTAAGCGTTGCGATAGTCCCGGCCTCAACTACCTCCTCCGGCAGCTCGTTCCATGCACCCACCACCCTTTGCATGTAAAAGCTACCGCTCAGGTTCCTAGTAAATCTTTCCCCCCACCTTGTCAACTCTCAAACAATAACATAAGAAGAAGGAACTGCAGATGCTGGTTTAAAACCACAGATAGAATCAAAGTGCCGGAGTACTGGAGTGATCTCTCGTTTTTCTCCCTCTCCCCCTGACTCTCAGTCTGAAGATGGGTCTCGACCCGAAACGTCACCCATTCCCTCTCTCCATAGATGTTGCCCGAGATGTGTCCGCCCCCCTCTGCTCAGTATCAGCAAGTGAGGGCAATTGTTTTTGAGTGCCCCTTCCAAGGAGAGAAGGTTGGTCGGTGCGTCATTGAAACCTCATTGAAACTGACCGGATAGTGAAAGGCCTGGATAGAGTGGATGTGGAGAGGATGGTTCCACTAGTGGGAGAGTCTAGGACCAGAGGGCACAGCCTCAGAATCAAAGTATGTTCCTTTAGGAGGAGGAATTTCTTCAGTTAGAGGGTGGTGAATCTGTGGAATTCATTGCCACAGAAGGCTGTGGAGGCCTTCTGTGCCAATGGATATTTTTTATAGAAAACAGACATAAATGTGAGGTTATCCACTTTGGTGGCAAAAACAGGAAAGCAGACTATTATCTAAATGGTGGCCGATTAGGAAAAGGGGAGATGCAGCGAGACCTGGGTGTCATGGTACACCAGTCATTGAAAGTAGGCATGCAGGTGCAGCAGGCAGTGAAGAAAGCGAATGGTATGTTGGCTTTCATAGCAAAAGGATTTGAGTATAGGAGCAGGGAGGTTCTACTGCAGTTGTACAGGGTCTTGGTGAGACCACACCTGGAGTATTGCGTACAGTTTTGGTCTCCAAATCTGAGGAAGGACATTATAGCCATAGAGGGAGTGCAGAGAAGGTTCACCAGACTGATTCCTGGGATGTCAGGACTTTCATATGAAGAAAGACTGGATAGACTTGGCTTATACTCGCTAGAATTTAGGAGATTGAGAGGGGATCTTATAGAAACGTACAAAATTCTTATGGAGTTGGACAGGCTAGATGCAGGAAGATTGTTCCCGATGTTGGGGAAGTCCAGAACAAGGGGTCACAGTTTAAGGATAAGGGGGAAGTCTTTTAGGACCGAGATGAGACATTTTTTTTCACACAGAGAGTGGTGAATCTCTGGAATTCTCTGCCACAGAGGGTAGTTGAGGCCAGTTCATTGGCTATATTTAAGAGGGAGTTAGATGTGGCCCTCGTGGCTAAAGGGATCAGGGGGTATGGAGAGAAGGCAGGTACAGGATACTGAGTTGGATGATCAGCCATGATCATATTGAATGGCGGTGCAGGCTCGAAGGGCCGAATGGCCTACTCCTGCACCTATTGTCTATGTATCTATGTAAGGGAGAGGTAGATCGATTCTTGTTTAGTACGAGTGTCAGGGGTTACGGGATGAAGGCAGGAGAATGGGGTTAGGAGGGAAAGATAGATCATATATAACTAATAGTCTCATCTTGATCACGTCCTGTCTGCGTTGTATATTGATTTTAGAAAAAACGCTACCATTTCTCACTATGATTTTTGGCCATCTTACTCACAGTCCTCCTCCGCTGAGGCAGCCCCGAGGATTTTTCCGATCGATTAAAAAGTGCAGGCCCACCAAAGTCAATTTCATAGCCTTTCAGATCGATGAAAAATTAAAAAAAATTCCGATCGATGAAAAATAAAAAAAGTTATGAGTGTTTAAAAAATCTTGAGATCAGCTGATTGGTCCTGTCGCCTGTCAATCACCATAATGAAGGTAACACCCCTTCCAGGGGGGGGGGGGCAGGACTATAAAACCACGGATGGCTGGATGTGAGTCAGTCACTCAGGAAGATCGCGAGGGAGAGTCCACAACTGTGATTCTAAGCTGTGAATCAACTGAACTGTGAGTCTGCAATGTACGTGCAATAAATTATTTGTTAGCCCTTAATGACAATGCAATGAGTTGTTTGGCAATTTGGTGGCCTGCACTCTGCTTGAAATGCTATGAAATTGAATTTGGTGGCCTGCACTCTGCCTGAAATGCTATTAAATTGACTTTGGTGGCCTGCACTCTGCCTGAAATGCTATTAATTGATTTTGGTGGCCTGCACTCTGCCTGAAATGCTATTAAATTGACTTTGGTGGCCTGCACTCTGCCTGAAATGCTATTAAATTGACTTTGGTGGCCTGCACTCGCTTGAAATAGAATTTCAAGGAATGTCCGTGAGTGAACTGGCAGCCCACCAGCCCTGAGTGACTGAGCTGCCAGCCCACCAGCCCTGAGTGACTGAGCTGCCAGCCCACCAGGCCTGAGTGACTGAGTTGCCAGCCCAAGAATCCATTCGGCCCACAATGACCATACTAGCCCTCTGGAAACCAGTCCCTTCAGCCCACAACACCCATACTAGCGCTCCAGAAAGCCCCCCCCCCCCCACTGGCCACCAATATTGGAATATTGTTTAGTACGAGTGTCAGGGGAATATTGCATTGGGGGACCTGCCTTTGGGTCCCACTTAGTCTAGTACACGATTAAATGGCAGGGTAGACTTGATGGGCCGAATGGCCTAATTCTGCTCCTATCACTTGCAAACTTATGACATCCGTGACCCACAGATCAGTGGCATTGCTATTCCTCAGCACCAGCTTCTCCAGAATCAGAGTCAATTTATGGTTCACAGACTATAATTAGAATCACGTATTTTAGAGAAAGTACTGATTTTTCTGAGCTGGATGAGCCGGCAAGAATGAAACCGGCCTTTTCCATTTTAACCTGCTCTGCCAAGATGCAATCAGGGAATTAAAACCACAATGTGATACCACGTCCTATAACCTCTCAACAAACATTGTTAACCCTTAATGGACGGCACGGTGGCGCCACAGGTAGAGCCACTGCCTCACAGTTCCATCCCGAGCTCGGGTGCTGTCCTTGTGGAGTTTGCACATTCTCTACGTGACCGCGTGGGTTTCCTCCGGGTGCTTCGGTTTCCTCCCACCTAGAATCGTGCAGCGTGGAAACAGGCCCTTCGGCCCAACTTGCCCACACTGACCAACATGTCCCATCAACTCTAGTCCCGCCTGCGTGCGTTTGGCCCGTATCCCTCTAAACCTGTCCTATCCGTGTACCTGACAAAATGCTTCTCAAACGTTGCGAGCGTACCTGCAAAGAGGTGCGGGCCTGCAGGTTAATTGGCCCTCTTTAAATTACCCCTTGTGTGTAGGGAGTGGATGAGAAAGTGGGATAACATTGAACTTGTGGGTTGAATGCTATGAAATTGAATTTAGTGGCCTGCACTCTGCTTGAAATGGAATTTCAGGGAATAGCTGTTAATGAACTGCAGGCCCACTAGCCTTGAGGGACTTGAGCTGCCAGCCCACCAGGCCTGAGTGACTGAGCTGCCAGCCCACCAGGCCTGAGTGACTGAGCTGCCAGCCCACTAGCCCTGAGTGACTGAGCTGCCAGCCCACCAGGCCTGAGTGACTGAGCTGCCAGCCCACCAGGCCTGAGTGACTGAGCTGCCAGCCCACCAGGCCTGAGTGACTGAGCTGCCAGCCCACCAGGCCTGAGTGACTGAGCTGCCAGCCCACTAACCCTGAGTGACTGAGCTGCCAGCCCACTAACCCTGAGTGACTGAGCTGCCAGCCCACCAGGCCTGAGTGACTGAGCTGCCAGCCCACCAGGCCTGAGTGACTGAGCTGCCAGCCCACCAGGCCTGAGTGACTGCATCTTCCATGCTGCATCTCTGAACTAAACAGAAATGGCTCAATAAGCTGATTGGATCAAGGGCAAGAAGGAGGAGAGGGGCTGAATAATAAATGATACTCTTCCATCCCCACTCAATCTCATGTAGGTTAAAAATGAATCTTACTTCAGAGATTAGATATGATATGTTAGTGGCATTCAAGAGGTGTTTAGATAGGCACATGCTGGAAATGGAGGTTTATGGACCAAGTGTAATCTAGATGTGCACCGTGCCACCCTTAATGTCACCTTCATCAACTCTTTTAAGTCTAGACTTAAAACTTATTTCTACTCTCAAGCCTTTCTTGAGGTCCTCTGAGGGAGCGCTGTATGTATGTATTTATGTATATATTGTTGATCTATGTACCACTGTATGTAGCATGTTAGTACCTGCACTGATGTAAAGCACTTTGGTCAACGAGAGTTGTTTTTAAATGTGCTATAGAAATATAATTGACTTGACTTGACTTGACTGGACATTGTGGGCCGAAGGGCCTGTTTTTGACTGTACTTTTCCATGTTCTAGATTACGTCATCGTGAAACTTAAAATGAACACTTTTAGACTTTAGACTTCAGAGATGCAGCGTGGAAACTGGCCCGTCGGCCCGCCGAGTCCACTCCGACCAGCGATCACCCCGTACACTAGCACGATCCAAGACTAGCAACACTAGGGACAAGTTACAATTAACCTGCAAACCTGTACGACTTTGGGATGTGTGGGAGGAAACCGGAGCACCGGGAGAAAACCGGGAGGTCACGGCGAGAACGGATAAACTCCATACAGACAGCAACATGCAGGTAGTCGGGATCGAACCCGGGTCTCGGGCGCTGCGAGGCAGCAGCTCTACCCGCTGCGCCACCGTGCCGCCCTTAATGCCCTTAACTTTTAATGTCACTTCCTTCTCCATAAATGGACAACTTTATAAGTTGCTGCCCTGGTTCAGGAATAGCTACTTCCCCACAGCCATCAGGCTATTAAACTCGGCTCGGACAAAACTCTGAACATTAATACCCCATTATCTGTTTATTTGCACTTTATCAGTTTATTTATTCATGTGTGTATATATTTATAGAATGGTATATGGACACACTGATCTGTTTTGTAGTCAATGTCTACTATGTTCTGTGGTGCTGAAGCAAAGCAAGAATTTCATTGTCCTGTCAGGAACACATGACAATAAACTCACTTGACTCTTGACTTGACGAGTTCTGGCCCCAATTAGAGAATTTAGATGCTAATTAACCTGGAATTAAAAAACTGGTATCAGTGGTGACAAGAAAGGACCTGTTGGATGGTTCACAAAAACCAAGAGGAAATTGTCCATTATATCTTAGTCTGCCAATAACGGACTAAAACGCTTCACCCTCAACTGTTTGCTAAAACAAATTGTTATTAAAAGGACCCAACAATGAGGGGAAAGACACTAAATGCTTTTTTTCCCCCTGTTGATGTCCACATTCTACAGATGAATGTAAAGGATTAGTATTCAGGGCGGCATGGTGACGCAGCGGGTAGAGCTGCTGCCTCACAGCGCCAGAGGCCCCGGTTCGATCCTGACCTTGGGTGCTGCCTGTGTGGAGTTTGCGTGTTCTCCCTGTGAGTCCATAGGTTTCATAAGTTCATGAGTGATAGGAGCAGAATTGGGCCATTCGGCCCATCAAGTCTACACCGCCATTCAATCATGGCTTATCTATCTCTCCCTCCTAACCCCATTCTCCTGCCTTCTCCCCTGACACCCGTACTAATCGAGAATCTATCAGTCCCTGCCTTAAAAACGTCCATTGACTTGGCCTCCACAGCCGTGGGTTTCCTCTGGGTGCCTGTATTTCTGCCCACATCCCAAAGACGTGCGGGTTTGTAGATTAATTCGCCCTCTGTACATTGCTCCCTAGTTTGGTTTAGTTTGGAGATACAGCGCGGAAACAGGCCCTTCAGCCCAGCAGGTTGGCACTGACCAGCGATCCCCGCACACTAACACTATCCAACACATACGAGGGACAATCTTTACACATTTACACCAAGCCAATGTACCTGCACACCTGCACGTCTTTGGAGTGCGGGAGGAAACCGAAGATCTCGGGGAAGGGAAGGAGGGAGAACGTTCAAACTCCGTACAGACAGCGCCCGTAGTCGGGATCGAACCCGGGTGTCCGACGCTGCAAGCGCTGTCAGGCAGCAACTCTACCGCTGCGCCACCGTG
The DNA here is from genome assembly GCA_038087875.1 of Malacoraja senta. Lineage (NCBI taxonomy): Eukaryota > Metazoa > Chordata > Chondrichthyes > Rajiformes > Rajidae > Malacoraja > Malacoraja senta. The sequence goes on along the minus strand of CM075999.1, from coordinate 1,842,973 downwards.
TAGGGAGCGGGTGAGAAAGTGGGATTAACGTGGAACTGGTGTGTAAACGGGCGGTCGGCGTGGACTCCTTGCGTTCCGTATCCATGCTGCGGCTCTCAATCAGACAGGTGGATGAGCAAGTGTATTAGCCCTGTCCCACTGTACGAATTCATTCCAAGAGCTCTCCCGAGTTAAAAAAAAAATCAAACTCGTGGTAAGCACGGAGAATGAACGTAGCGGGTACGTCGGAGCTCGGGGACGTCTCTTAGCGGCTCGTAACGCTAACGGCAGGTACTCGGGAAGACTCGCTAACGGCAGGTAAGCACGGGAAGACTCGTGATGATTTTTCAACATGACGAAAAATGTCCACGAGAGCCCCGAGTACCGACGAGTGGCCATTACCGTAAATCTCCGAGTTCGAATCAGGGCAAACTCGGGAGAGCTCTTGGAATGAACTCGTACAGTGGGACAGGGGTTTAACACGGGGTGATTCGGTGTGGGGGAAAGGGATCATATCGGTGTTTATTTGCAGCGAGGGTTTGGTTTATTCAACACCGTAAAGAATGTGGGTATTGCGTGCGGGGGGTTTTGGGACCTGAGGCCGATGTCAAGGCACAGCAGAATTTCTTCCACACATCAGAAACTGGCCCTGAGGTAACCACAGTCTGAAATAATGCTTGATGTTGGAATAATTCAGAATGATGTACGAGCATTTCATCTTAATCTCTGCGGAAATAAACAAATGCAGCAGAGTCCACAATGGGGCATTCACGCGAGCGAGCTGACTAATCACGCTTCAGCCCGCACTCCTGCTTCCTGCCGCGGTGAATTACAGTCAGGATCATTTCTCAGGGACATTAAGTGAATATGGTTCACTTCAGCGTCTAAAGCACTCTGGCTCCCTCCCTCCCTTCCGTTGACTCCGTCTACGCCTCGCGCTGCCTCGGCAAGGCCAGCAGCACAGTCAAGGACCAGTCTCACCCCGGACACTCCCTCTTCTCCCCTCTCCCATGGGGCAACAGGTACAGAAGTGAAACCAGATTCATGGACAGTTTCTTCCCAGCTGTTATCAGGCAGCTGAACCATCCTATCACCAACTAGAGAGCGGTCCTGAGCTGCCATCCACCTCATTGGAGATGCTCAGACTATCTTTAATGGGACTTTATCTTGCGCTAAATGTTATTCCCTTTATCCTGTATCTGTACGCTGTGGACGGCTCGACCTTGGTACACGAGACACATAAACTGCCTTTTGTCACTTACTCCACCCATCTGCCAATCAAACTCCTCTCACCTGTATCCACCTATCACTCACCGGGTTTTGACCCCACCCCAGCTCTCTTTTCCAGCTTTCTCCCCATTACATCGGTCTGAAGAACCCCGAAACGTCATTGTCCATTCCCTAGATGCTGCCTGACCCAATGAGTTCCTCCAGAGTCTTGCTTTGCATAACCTGTCATAAATCCACGTTAAAAATTCTTATAATAGCCTCAAAAGTGCTGGAGTAACTCAGCGGGTCAGGCAGCATCTCTGGAGAGAAGGTTTGGGTGACGTTTCGGGTCGGGACCCTTCTTCAGACTCCAAGCCTATTGCTAAAGATAGACACAGAGTGCTGGAGTAACTCAGCGGGTCAGGGAACATCTCTGGAGAGAAGGAAGAGGTGACGTTCGGGTTCGGTACCTTCTCTCCAGAGATGCTGCCTGACCCGCTGAGTTACTCCGGCATTTCCGTGTCGATCTTTGGTGTGAACCAGCATCTGGACGTTCTTTGTTTCTACTTTAACATTCTCACGTCTTTGAATTGCCATTTCATGAATCAGAATCATTGAACGTTGCCCCATCTCCTTGCCAACAGTTTATGGAACGTGGCCAATGTTTTTGTAAATATGAGTAGGCAGGTGCAAGATTTTTAATGATGCCTTGGACAAGATTGCAATTCCATTTAACTCATTTACACAGCCTGGTCGCATGAAATATTGCATGCAGTTATGGAGTCATCGGGTCATGGAGCCACAGACTCATAGAGTGTGGAAACAGGCCCTTCAGCCCAACGGCCACACCAGCCAACAAGCCCCTTCTATACTAGCCCCACGTTTGCCCCATATCATTCCAAACCTGTCCCGTTCATGTACTGAAGAACGATCTCGACCCGAAAAGTCACCCATTCCTTCTCTCCAGAGACGCTGCCTGTCCCGCTGAGTTACTCCAGCACTCTGTGTCTATCTTCGGTTTAAACCAGCATCTGCAGTTCCTTCCTACACTATCCAAGTACCTGTCTAACTGTTTCTTAAACATTGCGATAGTCCCAGCCGCAACTACCTCCTCTGGCAGCTCGTTCCATACACCCACCGCCCTTTTGTGTGGAAATGTTACCCCTCAGATTCCTATTAAATCTTTACCCTTTCATCCTAAACCTATGTCCTCTGGTCCTCGATTCACCTACTCTGGGCAAGAGTACCTATGTCCACTGGTCCTCGATTCACCTACTCTGGGCAAGAGTACCTATGTCCACTGGTCCTCGATTCACCTACTCTGGGCAAGAGTACCTATTTCCACTGGTCCTCGATTCACCTACTCTGGGCAAGAGTACCTATGTCCTCTGGTCCTCGATTCACCTACTCTGGACAAGAGTACCTATGTCCTCTGGTCCTCGATTCACCTACTCTGGGCAAGAGTACCTATGTCCTCTGGTCCTCGATTCACCTACTCTGGTCAAGAGTACCTATGTCCACTGGTCCTCGATTCACCTACTCTGGGCAAGAGTACCTATGTCCACTGGTCCTCGATTCACCTACTCTGGGCAAGAGTACCTATGTCCACTGGTCCTCGATTCCCCTACTCTGGGCAAGAGACTCCGTGCATCTACCCGATCTATTCCTCTCATAAATTTATACACCGATCTAATCCTCTCATGATTTTATGCTGCAAATTCTGTGGAATTGAATATTTGTTTTGGAACAAAGATCGTACGAGGCAGAAAACTCACTAACTGTGTTAACGAGGCGAGAAGGAGGAGGAGGAGGAGGAGGAAAGAATAAATAACAAAGTACTCGTGTGAATCCCAAATGAAACGAACTCCGTCGAGTAATGCGAGTTAGAGTGTGTTGGTTCAGGCAGCCATTTACAGTTCAGTAATGGAACGCGGAGCCAATGTTTTCGCAACAGTCTTGAATATGTGGGTGTAAGATTTTTAATGGTGCTTGGAATTAACTATGACTGTAATCAACAAAATGACAATGCTTAGAAATTAGGAAGAGAACAAATGTAATTATAAATGATGCGCATCTGACTATGCAACAGTTCTCCGAGCAATTACGTGTTCAGGAGGTTAGGTACCAGGACGGAATTTAATATCTTATCAGTTTAGTTTATTGTCGCGTGTACCAGGGTGCAGTTGAAAGCTTTTGTTGTGTGCTAACCAGTCAGCGGAAAGACAACACATCGAGCCGTCCACAGTGTACAGAAACATACATGATAAGGGAATAACGTTTAGAGCAAGGTAAAGCCAGCTAAATCCGATCAAGGATAGTCCGAGGGTCACCAAAGAGGTAGATAGTAGTTCAGGACCGCTCTCCGGTTGTGGTGGGATGGTTCAGTTGCCTTCATAACAAGAGGATTTCAGTATAGGAGTAGAGAGGTTCTTCTGCAGTTGTACAGGGCTCTGGTGAGACCACATCTGGAGTATTGCGTACAGTTTAATTCTCCTAATTTGAGGAAGGACATCCTTGTGATTGAGGCAGTGCAGCGTAGGTTCACGAGATTGATCCCCGGGATGGCAGGACTGGCGTGCGAGGAAAGATTGAAAAGACTAGGCTTGTATTCACTGGAGTTTAGAAGGACGAGGGGGGTATCTTATAGAAACATATAAAATTATAAAAGGACTGGACAAGCTAGATGCAGGAGAAATGTTCCCAATGTTGGGCGAGTCCAGAACCAGGGGCCACACAGTCTCAGAATAAAGGGGAGGCCATTTAAGACTGAGGTGAGAAAAAAATTTCACCCAGAGAGTTGTGAATTTGTGGAATTCCCTGCCACAGAGGGCAGTGGAGGCCAAGTCACTGGATGGATTTAAGAGAGAGTTAGATAGAGCTCCAGGGGCTGGTGGAATCAAGGGATATGGGGAGAAGGCAGGCACGGGTTATTGATTGGGGACGATCAGCCATGATCGCAGTGAATGGCGGTGCTGGCTCGAAGGGCCGAACGGCCTCCTCCTGCACCTATTTTCTATGTTTCTATACAGCTGGGAAGAACCTGGCGTAGTGAAACTATCAAGTGGAATGGGTGTATTCAAGTTTCTGCGACTTCAATCAAGTCAGATGAACCGACCAACCTGATCGTCTTTGGAGTGTGGGAGGAGACTGGAGCACCCGGAGAAAACCCACACGTTCACAGGGAGAACGTGCAAACTCCGTACAGACAGCATCTGCAGTCAGGATCGAACCCGGGTCTCTGGCACTGTAATGATTCAATTGAACTCGTTATGGGTGTTTGCCAGTATTAAATGGAACAGCAAGACTCTGAACCCATTTCCCGAATCTATCTCTGGTTAAAATGGGATCAGATCCTATTGTAACATTCCAGGAGTCAGCAAAAAAAACCAGCTAATAGATCCCTTCCATATGTAAGTGGAGTCCAATACATGTTTTAGGTCCTCCTACAGAAATATGTTTCCAATGGACACATTGGCCAATGTTTATCAGGTGACAATGTCACATTTAGATATGATTTCCCTCTCCGTCTCTCTTGTAAGCCCTGACTACATTAAAATGCGTTTCTACTCACCCTGGTTGTACAAGCACGGAACATGTTGCTCCAGTCGTTCAAGCATTGGTTATGTCCACGTCTGTGGTAGAGGCTCTGGTTTTACAGATACCATCGACGAAAGCATAGCTAAGCTGTTACTGGTTAGGCTGGAAACACCCCTACTGCTGGTAACACCTACACTCTCTATACTTCCTACACTACCCCACTACCTATAACTCCCATGCTACCTGGACACCTTTATTACCAATACACCTGTACTACCAATACACCTGTACTACCAATACACCTGTACTACCAATACACCTGTACTACCAATACACCTGTACTACCAATACACCTGTACTACCAATACACCTGTACTACCTGTACACCTGTACTACCAATACATCTGTACTACCTGTACACCTGCATTACCAATACACCTGTACTACCAATACACCTGTACTACCAATACACCTGTACTACCAATACACCTGTACTACCAATACACCTGTACTACCTGTACACCTGTATTACCAATACACCTGTACTACCTGTACACCTGTACTACCAATACACCTGTACTACCTGTACACCTGTATTACCAATACACCTGTACTACCTGTACACCTGTACTACCAATACACCTGTACTACCTGTACACCTGTATTACCAATACATCTGTACTACCTGTACACCTGCATTACCAATACACCTGTACTACCTGTACACCTGTACTACCAATACATCTGTACTACCTGTACACCTGCATTACCAATACACCTGTACTACCAATACACCTGCACTACCTGTACACCTGTGCTACTTATACACCTGCACTACCTATACACCTGTACTACCAATACACCTGCACTACCTGTACACCTGTACACCTGTACTACCAATACACCTGTACTACCAATACACCTGTGCTACTTATACACCTGTACTACCTGTACACCTGTATTACCAATACACCTGTACTACCTATACACCTATACTATCTATACACCTATATTACCTATACACCTATTCTACCAATACCTCCTATACACCTATCTTACCTATACACATAAGGGCACAGAAAGACATCAAAGTCATTGTCAACTCTGTCTGACAGCAATCTCTGGAACCAAGTATGATCATTGTGAAATGTTGTCAGTATCGTTCTGTTGTGTTAAAGGGAGCTGAGAGACAGTTGGGAGAATTCTTACCTCTGTCCCAGCCTAGACTGCCAGTTGATAAATCTAGACAGTAGATGTAGAGGCCTCTATACCAATCTGCCCTGTACATTACTGTTGGAGCCATCAGGATTACTTGTGAGAAAGGTCACATTGATTGATTGATTGAACTGATTGAAAGATACATCACGGGAACAGACTCTTCGGTGCTCGGAGTCCCCGCTGGCCATCGATCACCCATTCACCCACTTTCGCATCCATCCCCACACAACGGCAGCAATTTTGCAGAAGCCAATTAACCTGCAGACCTGCATATCGTTTGGCCGCGGGAGGAAACCGGAGCACCCAGAGAAAACCCATGTGCTCACAGGGAGTGCGTGCAAACTCCACACACACAGTGCCTGAAATCAGGAACGAACCCGGATCTGGACTATCTTTTATTGGAATTTACTGGGCTCCATCTTGCACTAAACAATATTCTCTCTATCCTGTATCTGTAACACTGTGGCCGTCTGGCTTGTAATCATCTATAGTCTTTCCGCTGTCTAGTTAGCATGCAACAAAAAGCTATTCACTGTACCTCGGTACACATTTAGTTTAGTGCTAGTTTAGTCAGTTTAGTTTAGTTTAGCTTAGCTTAGTTTATTGTCAACAAAAGCTTTTCACTGTACCTCGGAAGAATAGTCTCCACCCGAGACGTCACCAATTCCTTCTCTCCAGAGATGCTGCCTGACCCGCTGAGTAACTCCAACATTTTGTGTCTATCTTCGGTGTAAACCAGCATCTGCATTTCCTGTATAAAGTACTATTGACACTGAGTCTTTAATCAGAATACATCCAGAAACCACAACCATAGGTAGTCTAGGCTCAAAGTCGTAGATTAAACCTGAAAGCACGTCTGCTCGCATTCCACAAGACGGCATGGTGGAAACCCGACATGGATTACAGATCGGGTCAGCAATAGCAAAACCAGATATGGATCAAATCAGCAATAGTGATTGATCTACAGTTCCTCCCTACACACACGATAGTCTTGTGAATACACAAGAGAATGCAGGTGCTGGAATCTTGATCAAAAGAAACAAAGTGCTGGAGGAACAAAGTCTCTGGAGATGCTGCCATGCCCCGCTGAGTTTCTCCAGCATTTTGTGTCTATCTTCAAAAAGTACAGGATTGGCTTCATTGGGGCACTTTGCAGGAGGCGTGACAGGTGCCACAGCTAAGAACATTGCTTGTTTCCGAACACAACTCGACATGGGTGCCTTTGCCGAGCTGAAGTACGTTGGGGGGCATTTTGTTAAAGCGTCATTATAACCCAATGTGCTTTTCTCAGTACCCGATAGCTCATGTCAATCACTCCCAGCCAATATGATTCTCCAGTGTTCCCCTGGCACTGCAGATATGATGCAGGAACACATGCCAATATTTAAGACAGAAGTCGTCCGACATTTAAAGACACATTTCTGGCATTCATCACAAGTCGGGATCTTAGACAATAGACAATAATAGACGGTACACAAAAATGCTGGAGAAACTCAGCGGGTGCAGCAGCATCTATGGAACGAAGGAAATAGGCAACGTTTCGGGCCGGAACCCTTCAGGAAGGAAATAGGTAACGTTTCGGGCCGAAACCCGGAAGGGTTTTGGCCCGAAACGTTGCCTATTTCCTTCGCTCCATAGATGCTGCTGCACCCGCTGAGTTTCTCCAGCATTTCTGTGTACCTTCGATTTTCCAGCATCTGCAGTTCCTTCTTTAAGACAATAATAGACAATAGGTGCAGGAGTAGGCCATTCGGCCCTTCGAGCCAGCACCGCCATTCAATGTGATCATGGCTGATCATCCCCAATCAGTACCCCGTTCCTGCCTTCTCCCCATATCCCCTGACTCTGCTATTTTTAAGAGCCCTATCTAGCTCTCTCTTGAAAGCATCCAGAGAATTGGCCTCCACCGCCCTCTGAGGCAGAGAATTCCACTCTCTGTGAGAAAAAGTGTTTCCTCATCTCCGTTCCAAATGGCTTACCCCTTATTCTTGAACTGTGGCCCCTGGTTCTGGACTCCCCCAACATCGGGAACATGTTTCCTGCCTCTAGCGTGTCCAAGCCCTTAACAATCTTATATGTTTCAATGAGATGCCCTCTCATCCTTCTAAACTCCGGAGTGTACAAGCCCAGCCGCTCCATTCTCTTCTTCTTCTTCTTCTTCTTCTTGTGTATGGCGTGCACAGCCTAAACTTGTTTAGGACAACTTGTACTATTTGATCTTATTTGATTTTGCACGCTGGGTTGATTGTATTGGTTGAAACAAGGCGGACCACGGGAAGGTTGCAATCTCCCACCGCAACAAGTCGGGATATCGCCAGGCGATAAGAGGCACAGTCATGGGCAAAAATACCGCTGATGCTGGAAATCCACATTAAAAAAACGCTCAGCGGATCAGATCAGTTTATTGTCCATACAGCATGGTGCAGTGAAATCCCTCGCACACAGGAAGCTTATAAACAGCGCACATCAAAATGATTAGTGACATCATAGATATAATGAAGAATGCAAAAGCAGAATCGTTCAGAGATTGTCGTGGAATCTAAACCAGTGCAGAATAATCGAAGGTGTAATAAAGGGAATAACAAAATAAGTTAAGAGATAGAGTATGGGTGGGCACGGTGGAGCAGCGGTGGAGTTGTTGCCTTACAGCACTTGCAGCGCCGGAGACCCGGGTTCGAACGGAGTTTGTACCATCTCCCCGTGACCTGCGTGTGCGTTCTGCGAGATCTTCGGTTTCCTCTCACGCTCCAAAGACGTGCAAGCTAAAGTCGGCAAAGTCCAATCAAAGATCGTCCGAGGTAGATAGTTAGACAGTTTTGGTCTCCTATTCTGAGGAAGGACATTATAGCCATAGAGGGAGTACAGAGAAGGTTCACCAGACTGATTCCTGGGATGTCAGGACTTTCATATGAAGAAAGACTGGATAGACTTGGCTTGTACTCGCTAGAATTTAGAAGATTGAGGGGGGATCTTATAGAAACTTACAAAATTCTTAAGGGGTTGGACAGGCTAGATGCAGGAAGATTGTTCCCGATGTTGGGGAAGTCCAGAACAAGGGGGTCACAGTTTAAGGATAAGGGGGAAGTCTTTTAGGACCGAGATGAGAAAATCATTTTTCACACAGAGAGTGGTGAATCTGTGGAATTATGTGCCACAGAAGGTAGTTGAGGCCAGTTCATTGGCTATATTTAAGAGGGAGTTAGATGTGGCCCTTGTGGCTAAAGGGATCAGGGGGTATGGAGAGAAGGCAGGTACAGGATACTGAGTTGGATGATCAGCCATGATCATATTGAATGGCGGTGCAGGCTCGAAGGGCTGAATGGCCTACTCCTGCACCTATTTTCTATGTTTCTATGTTTCTATAGTGGTTCAGGACCGCTCTCTGGTTGTGGTAGGATGGTTCAGTTGCCTGATAACAGCTGGGATGAAACTGTTCCTGAATCTGGAGGTGTGTGTTTTCACACTTCTGTACCTCTTGCCTGATGGGAGAGGGGAGAAGAGGGAGTGACTGGGGTGCGACTGGTCCTGGATTATGCTGCTGACCTTCAGGGTTGAACGAGACGCAAGAATTGTACTAATGCGGATAACTTGTGGTGTCGTGGGACTGGAGGGGATTATTAAATCGTGAGGATGAGACTTTGGAGGAATTTATAATTAGGCAGGCGAATTTTCACATCAAGGGGAATAGAAGTACATCCAGAAAGCAATTATTCCCCAAGGAACGTTGTGTGGCTGTGTCAAATCCGAGCTGGTATTAGCAGTTCCTGAATGTTTACACGTTGTACCTTGGAATACCTCTCCGGGCTCAAGCTGAACATCTTTGAACGTTACAGTAGTTCTTCCAGAACATACTTTTTGGCAAAAAATAAAGCATAAAATAACTTTTAGGGAGGCGTGGTGGCGCAGCGGTAGAGTTGCTGCCTCACGGCGCCAGAGACCCGGGTTTGATCCTGACTACGGGTGCTGCCTGTACGGAGTTTGCACGTTCTCCCCGTGACCTGCGTGGGTTAATTCCCGGGATGGCGGGACTGTCATACGCTGAGAGAATGGAGCAGCTGGGCTTGTACACTCTGGAGTTTAGAAGGATGAGAGGAGATCTCATTGAAACATATAAGATTGTTAAGGGCTTGGACACGCTAGAGGCAGGAAACATGTTCCCGATGTTGGGGGAGTCCAGAACCAGGGGCCACAGTTTAAGAATAAGGAGTAAGCCATTTAGAACGGAGACGAGGAAACACTTTTTCTCACAGAGAGTGGTGAGTCTGTGGAATTCTCTGCCTCAGAGGGCGGTGGAGGCCGGTTCTCTGGATGCTTTCAAGAGAGAGCTAGATAGGGCTCTTAAAGATAGCGGAGTCAGGGGATATGGGGAGAAGGCAGGAACGGGGTACTGATTGGGGATGATCAGCCATGATCACATTGAATGGCTCGAAGGGCCGAATGGCCTCCTCCTGCACCTATTGTCTATTGTCTATTTTCCCCAGGTGCCCTAGCCTGGCCTTTTCTTACCTCCAGTTCCCTCCCCGTCACTTTCAGTCTGAAGAGGGGTCCCGACCCATCCTTCTTTTCTGCAGAGATGCTGCCCGTCCCTCCGAGTTACTCCAGCACTTTGTGTCTATCTTCGGTGCAAAAGCAGCATCTGCACTTCCTTTCCACCACACAGAAGCAAGTGGAGCTGCTCAGGGAGAGACAATTGGAAGATGAGAGAGATGAGGAGAGAGGAAGACCAACAATGAGTGTCAGGAGAAGAGGGTTGTGAGAGAAAATGTTTTCAGAAACAGTGCCTCTCGTTTACTGAGAGTGGAATAAAATGGCCGCAGAAACAAATGATGACTTTCATGGTCTGAAGAAGAGTCTCGACCCAAAACGTCACCTATAGATACTGCCTCACCCGCTGAGTTTCTCCCGCATTTTTGTCTACCTTTCATGATATCAAGAAGTCACTTACATGTCACTATTATCTCAACGGGGTTAGGTTAGGTAAGGGGGAGGTACAGCGAGACCTGGGTGTCCTTGTACACCGGTCACTGAAAGTTGGCGTGCAGGTACAGCAGGCAGTGAAGAAAGCCAATGGCCTGTTGGCCTTCATAACAAGAGGATTTCAGTATAGGAGTAAAGAGGTTCTTCTGCAGTTGTATAGGGCTCTGGTGAGACCACATCTGGAGTATTGTGTACAGTTTTGGTCTCCTAATCTGAGGAAGGACATCCTTGTGATTGAGGCAGTGGAGCGTAGGTTCACGAGATTGATCCCTGGGATGGCGGGACTGTCGTATGAGGAAAGATTGAAAAGACTAGGCTTGTATTCACTGGAGTTTAGAAGGATGACGGGGAATCTTATAGAAACATATAAAATTATAAAAGGACTGGACAAGCTAGATGCAGGAAAAATGTTCCCAATGTTGGGGCGAGTCCAGAACCAGGGGCCACAGTCTCAGAATAAAGGGGGGAGGTCATTTAAGACTGAGGTGAGAGAAAACTTTTTCACACAGAGAGTTGTGAATTTGTGGAATTCCCTGCCACAGAGGGCAGTGGAGGCCAAGTCACTGGATGGATTTAAGAGAGAGTTAGATAGAGCTCTAGGGGCTAGTGGAGTCAAGGGATATGGGGAGAAGGCAGGCACGGGTTATTGATAGGGGACGATCAGCCATGATCACAATGAATGGCGGTGCTGGCTCGAAGGGCCGAATGGCCTCCTCCTGCAACTATTTCCTATGTTTCTATGTTTCTAAGATCACTTCACCTACTTTAAAATAAAACTGCCTCATTTTTGTTCACACCTTTTCCATCTTTATTTTTTGCCGTGAATATAATACTTGCACTTCAACCAAAATGGATATTTATGTCTGTGCAGGAAGGAACTGCAGTGGATGGTTTAAACCGACGATGGTTTAACTCAGTGGGATATTTACTCGCAAGAGTTTTCTAATACTCGTGACCTGTGCAGCAATTAGACATCGAGTGACGAGAATAAGCACGTGACTTGTGTTGCAATTGCCTCTTCTACAAAGAAAATGAAAATGCTTATTATTTGATAACGTGTTTTATCTTTCAAAGGACGCCCCAATTTAGAAATGGCTTGTTTCCTGTGAGAAGGGCCCGAGTCATGTTAGTGAAGATACGCAGCAATCAGGCAACACTGCTAAGTAGCTAAATGAGCTGGATAATTGTCTCGTTAATCTCTCACTTAGTGAAGGATCCAGGACAATCCTGGAATCACAAATCAAGGGACGTCAATTTAAAGCAATAACTCCTCACTCACTGGATAGAAGCGTAGAAGCATATGCGCAGGAGTGAGGCCATTCGGAGCCCCCGGAGGAAACCCACGCGGTCACGGGGAGAACATGCAAACTCCACACACAGACAGCACCCGAGGTCAGGATCGAACCCGTGACTCTGGCGCCGTGAGGCAGCAGCTCGACAACTGTTCCATGATGATGCTTCAACAGGAACAACCTGTACTCTTGTAGTTTAGTTTAGAGATACAGCATGGAAACAGGGCTTTCAGCCCAGCGAGTCTGCACCGACCAGCGATCCCCGCGCACTAACACCACCCTACACACACTGGGGACAACTTTACATGTATAACCAAGCCAATCAACGTACAAACCTGCACGTCTTTGGAGTGTGGGAGGAATCCGAACCTCAGAGAAAACCCACTCAGGTCACGGGGAGAACGTACAAACTCCGTACCGACAAGCACCGGTAGTCAGGATCGAACCCGGGTCTCTGGCGCTGTGAGGCAGCAACTCTACCGCTGCGCCACCGTGCCACCCTAACATGAACACCCTGTGCTCTTGTACTTAAACGAGGTGGAGTGTTAAGTTTAATTGCCGCGGCAGCCAGCTGTTACACAGAGTCATTAAACAGGTCACTGGTTGAGATTGACTCCAAAGATCCTATAGCAAGCAAGATAGTCCACTCGACGAAAAAGACGTAGTACGGTCATGGGCAGATTCACGGGGAATTTTCGGCCCCATTTCCGTAACCGTCTCCCGTCTCCGCACCAAAGATCCCACAGGATACTAGTGCGGAGACGGAAGCCGGTTACGGAAACATCCTCGTAAAAATAAAAGTTACTTGGGAAAAATCTTCTCCTCATTTTCAGAATTATAATTTATTAACACAAACTGTTCCCCCGCAACGTTGATTACACTGCGAGTCGGGTCGGGTCGGGTCGGGTTACTGAAATGGATGAAATAAAGGCCCACTTTCCGCTCCGTTGCGTACTACACGTCAGCCCATTGCATTTAGAAGGAGTGGTCTATCTTGCTCCGCTATAGGATCTTTGGTTGACACCGACCTGATGCGTGCATAACATTCAAATTAGCAAGAAGGTAGACACTAAAAGCTGGAGTAACTCAGCGGGACAGGCAGCATCTCTGGGGATAAGGAATGGGTGTTTGATTCTCTCCTGAGATGCTGCCTGTCCCACTGAGTTACTCCAGCTTTTTGTGTCTATCTTCAGTTTACATCCGGCATCTGCAGTTCCTTCCTACATATAAATTAGCAAATTGAAAATCCCATAAAGTCTACGACAAACACTCATCTGAAATTAATTAGGTGGAATGATAAGCTGCCGACTGTGATACATACAAAATATACTGCTTATTTCTCAAGGGCAAAACAGGATCTTTTTGGCACTTTGAAGGTAAAATAAGTCAGTGGCCAAGGAGTCGATTCATCAACTACTGACACACAAACTGTGGGATTAACATCAGGGAGGCCGGGCTACAGGGTCGACAACTCTCTCACTCCCAAATAAGGGACAAAGGGTCAAAATACGGGACAAATTCCCCGACGGCAATTCATTGACCGACTGGGCCGTGTCTGGGTGAATGATGAGTTGGCCCCGGGTGCTGGACTGCACACAAAGCCCACCCGGCGGGGCCAGCTGAGGAGTTTTCGCCCGGGCCGCGCGACGTCGCGCTCAAAACCCGGCACCCCGTCCAACTCGCGAACCGATGATCGGCCGTGAGAAGGAGGGGTGGTGGCGTGGGCGGTAAGCGAAGGTCTGAAGGTCGGACAGCTGACCTACAGGCGAGGTGCTGCTGCTGCACTCCATGGGATGCACTACGTCGGGACGAGTGAGGCGGGGCGGGGCCGGGTTGGTGCTCCGACCCGACAGTCCCCTCGACCCGAGTAGTAGCAGTCAAATACGGGACAAGCGCGGTCCCGTACGGGACAAACCAATTTAGCCCAATATACGGGATGTCCTGGCTAATACGGGACAGTTGCAACCCTACACGGCTGCATTGCTGCTAGATATCGCCATCGTTCTGAGGCGGCACGGTGGCACGGTGGTATAGCTGCTGCAACAAGATCCTGCAGATGTTCTACCAATCGGTGGTGGCCGGTGCCATCTTCTTCACTGCCGTGTGCCGGCTGGGGCAGCAGGGCGATGGCTGCGGACACCAACAGGATCAACAAACTCATCAGGAAGGCTGGCTCCGTCCTGGGGGCGGAGTTGGAGTTGGATTCACGGGGAGGTTGGTCTTGGAGGGCTGGATGCTCCTCAAACTGCGGAGCAACCTGGACAATACAGCTCACCGCCCTCCGTGACACACTGGTCAACCTAAGGAGCACCTTCAGCAACAGACTGGATCCACCAAGATGCAGCACAGAACGCCACACAGGAGATCCTTCTTCCCTGTGGCTATCAAACTGTACAACTCCTCCCCCTTCTGTCGTGGGATAGACTGACTCCCCACCCACCCCCCCCCTCCTCCACCCCAAATCTTTGCACATCCCTAATCCTTTCCACTCGTCACTTTAATTTCCTGTTTCATGTATCATGTTGAGTTTTTATGACTGTTGACAGATCAATTTCCCTCCTGGGATCAATAAAGTTCTATCGTATCGTATCGTTACAGCGCCAAAGATCAGAGCTTGTAAGTTAGTTTAGTTTATTGTCACGTGTACCGAGGCACAATGAAAAGCTTTTGTTGGCGTGCTATCCAGTCAGCGGGAAGACAATACATGATTACAATTGAGCCATCCACAGTGTACAGATACATGAGTCAGGGAATAATGTTTGGTGCAAGGTAAAGCCAGCAAAGTCCGATCAAGGACAGTCTGAGGGACATCGGTGGTAGATAGTAGTTCAGGACCGCTCTCTTGTTGGTGGTAGGATGGTTCAGTTGCCCGATAACAGCTGGGAAGAAACAAACTGTCCCTGAATCTGGAGGAGTGCGTTTTCACACTTCTCGACCTCTTGCCTGATGGGAGAGGGGTGAAGAGCGGTTCGATCCCCGCTACGGGTGCTGTCTGCACAGAGGTTGCACGTTCTCCCCGTGACCTGCGTAGGTTTTGTTTCGAGATCTTCGGTTTCGAGCCACACTCCAAAGACGTACAGGTTTGTAGGTTAATTGCCTTGGTATAAATGTAAGTTGGTTGCGAGTAAATGCGAGTTGGTATATCCCATTTGCGTGATGTTCTTAATAGATTATCTGTTTTTTTTCTCTTTTCTCTTCTTTCTCTTTTTTCTTCCCTAGGGTCTATCTCTTAATCTCTTTTCTCTAATTTCTCTTCTATAGGGTCTTTATTCTTTTCTTTCGACACACTTTTACACCAACACTATTTTCTTTCACTTTCTCTTTCTTCTTAATTTCAACCTTTTCTTTTTATTAGCTTTAACAAATGAAGAAGCACATTAAGTGTAATGAAATATACTTGATGTGTACTAATGTAATTGTTTGTAATTTAATGAACTTCTAATAAATAAAATTAAAAATTAAAAAATTAAAAAAAAAGGGGAATTGGCCCTAGTGTGTGTAGGATGGCGTCAATGTGCAAGGATCAGTGGTCAGCGCGGACTCAGTGGGCCAAAGGGCCTGTTTCCGCGCTGTGTCTCGACTTAGGGCAGCACGGTGGCGCAGCGGAGGAGTTGCTGCCTTACTGGGCGTGCGGCGCCGGAGAGCCGGGTTCGATCCCGACTGCGGG
Source organism: Malacoraja senta (assembly GCA_038087875.1). Classification (NCBI taxonomy): domain Eukaryota; kingdom Metazoa; phylum Chordata; class Chondrichthyes; order Rajiformes; family Rajidae; genus Malacoraja; species Malacoraja senta. The sequence goes on along the minus strand of CM075999.1, from coordinate 1,827,094 downwards.
CGCTGTCCGTAGGGAGTCTGTGCGTTCTCCCCGTGACCCGCGCGGGCTTTCTCCCACATCTTCGGTTTCCTCCCACGCTCCAAAGACGTGCAGGTTTGTAGGTTAATTGGCTCGGTGTAAATGTATTTTGTCCGTAGCGCGTGTTAATGTGCGGGGATCGTTGGTCGGCGCAGACTCAGCGGGCCGAAGGGCCTTGGTTTTTCCGTGCTGTATCTCAACTGAGCATTCCAGCATCTGCCGCTCTTCCTCATGTCTCTGTGAGACCAGGGCCTTTTACACATTCGAAGGTAGACAAAAGTGCTGGCGAAACTCAGCGGGTGCGGCAGCATCTATGGAGCGAAGGAAATAGGCAACGTTTCGGGACGAAACTCTTCAGGAAGGAAATAGGTAACGTTTCGTGCCGAAACCCTGAAGGGTTTCGGCCCGAAACGTTGCCTATTTCCTTCGCTCCATAGATGCTGCTGCACCCGCTGAGTTTCTCCAGCACTTTTGTCTACCTTCGATTTTCCAGCACCTGCAGTTCCTTCTTAAAGTTCCTTACACATTTGGTTCAGTTTCCCCTGCGTCAACAGAGTTGAATTTATTTTTTTAAATGCAGGCTATTGCACACAGGTACACTCCCCAAAATACCTGCAAGTAAACCTGCAAGTGTTGCATCTCTTGCAACCGCAAGAGATGCAACACTTGTCCCTTCACCTCCCCCCCCCCCCCCCCGGCTCCATTCAAGGACCCAAGCAGTCGTTCCAGGTGCGACAGAGGTTCACCTGCATCTCCTCCAACCTCATCTATTGCATCCGCTGCTCTAGATGCCAGCTGATCTACATCGGTGAGACCAAGCGGAGGCTTGGTGACCGTTTCGCCGAACACCTCCGGTCGGTCCGCAATAACCAACCTGACCTCCCGGTGGCTCAGCACTTCAACTCCCCCTCCCATTCCGTATCTGACCTCTCTGTCCTGGGCCTCCTCCATGGCCACAGCGAGCAACACCGTAAATTGGAGGAAGTGCACCTCATATTCCGCTTGGGCAGTCTACATCCTGGGGGCTTGAACATTGAATTCTCCCAATTCTGCTAGCCCTGGCTGTCCCCTCCCCTTCATCAGCCATCTGGTTGTCTCCTCCCCTCCCCCAGCCCTCGGGCTCCTCCTCCGCCTTTTTCTTTTTTTCCTTTCTTCTCCCCACCCCCTATCAGTCTGAAGAAGGGTTTCGGCCCGAAACGTTGCCTATTTCCTTCGCTCCATAGATGCTGCTGCACCCGCTGAGTTTCTCCAGCATTTTTGTGTACCTGCAAGTAAACCTCCTTTGTCGTTAGTCTCCAAGCACAAACGCAGTCTGTTGTTTAGAAGCGTCGGCAGTGGAACATTTAAGTTCTGCTATCCTCAGGAGACGCAGAAACACAGATAATTGTCAGATACAATCTTATAGAAGGAATGGGGTTAGATTATGAGATTCGTGGAAATAGTATTGGTAGAGCCACGAAAACAAAACCGAAGCAACCTATCTATCTTCTATGTACACAGAGTTATGAGGGGGGTGAGTGAGCTCGGCAGTGTTAATCATTTTGCTTTTGTACGGTTCGGCTGAAATGGCAGAGGTGAGAGAGAGGATGTTTAAAGTGGGAATTTCTTCACACCGAGGTTGGGGCAACATCGAAACATAGAAAACAGGTGCAGGAGATCATCGGTTTCGTCCCACGGTCCAAAGACGTACAGGGTTGTAGTTTAATTGGCTTGGTGTCAATGTTATTGTCCCCAGTGTGTGTGTGTGGGGTAGTGTTAATGTGCGGGGATCGCTGGTCGGCACGGACTCGATGGGCCGAAGGGTTTGTTTCCGCGCTGTATCTCTAAACTATACTAAACTGCACACAATATGGTAATCAAATCTTCATAATAAAAGCTACCCTGCGTACTGCCTTTCAGTCATTCATGTCCAAGGACACCCAGGTCTCTTTGAATGCTGACAATAACCCAATCTCTCACCGTTTGACAAAGCCATTACTCCACGGCCTTGTCTACCAAGGCAGGTGATCGCACATTTTCCATACTATATTCCCTCTTCCATCTTCTCAGTCCGCTTGTCCATCTCTATATAACTAAAAGTCTTTGTCTTGTTTGTGTCTCTGTGTGTGTGTGTGTGAATCTGGTTAATTAATATCTTCTTCCAAACGCTAGGCCACAGCCGTCCCATTTTCACACATCCTACTTACTTTTTCCCCGTGGTGGCGATAAACATCTTCCCGTCGCATTTCCACGTATATTTCCAAAGTTATTAATCGTTGAAATTAAAAAAAAACAGCCCGATTTCTTCAAACTCACCCGTTTTGGGAAAACAAAACCCGAGTGACGTCACAATGCGCTCGCAAGGCAGGACGGGACACACCGGGAGGGAGGGAGGGAGGGAGGGCCACTCCAGCGCTCAAACTCCCCCTCCCCCACCCCTCCTTCCCCCTCCCCCCCACCCTGCCGAACCAGACGTTTATTTCGCTTGGGCAGCTCACAACCCAGCGGTATGAATATCGATTTCCCTAACTCCAAGTAAACCCTTGCATCCTCCATCTCTCCGTCCCTCCCCCCACCCTAGTAGTCCTCCTAACGTCACCGTCGTCCTGCTTAGCTTCAATGTTTCTATCATGTATTTAATTGTATTGTCTTTCCACTGACTGGTTAGTACACAACAAAAGCTTTTCACTGTACCTCGGTACACGGGACAGTGAACAAAGCTAACCAACTGACACCATCTCCGCAGCCAACAATGGATCATTGTGGGCTCCACCTTTCCTTGATCATCCGGTATCTCTTCATACCTCTAGTTTCCCTCTCCCTGGACTCTCAGTCCGAAGAAGGGTCTCGACCCGAAACATCAACCTGTTCCTTCATCTCCGGAGATGCTGCCTGGCCCGCTGAGTTACTCCAGCTTTTTTATGTCTATCTGCGGTTTCAACCAACATCTGCAGTTCCTTCCTACATGTTCTGATAACTGTCTAACCTTCAGTATCAGTTTAGTTTATTGTCACGTGTACCGAGGTACAGTGAATAGCTGTTTGTTGCGGGCTAACCAGTCAGCGGAAAGACAATACACGATTACAATCGAGCCATTCGCAGTGTACAGACTCCTGATAATAACTTTTGATGCAAGGTGAAGCCAGCAAAGTCCGGTCAAGGATAGTCCGAGGGTCTGCAATGAGGTAGATAGTAGTTCAGGACCGCTCTCTGGTTGTGGTAGGATGGTTCAGTTGCCTGATAACAGCTGGGAAGAAACTGTCTCTGAATCTGGAGGTGTTCCTTTTCACACTTCTGCGGCTTTTCAGCCGTTTCCGAAGGACGAATGCAGATGAACTAACAGCAAGGCAATGCAGTAAATAAAAACCTGTCACCCACAATGTCAAACTACATGTGTACATCCAGTTAAGTGAACTAATTGGCTAGTTTGGTGGGGGAGACTTGCATCTGGCTGCTGTCTGTCGCTGCATCTTTGAAGATGAACTTGAGGGTTGGAGGGGAGCAGAGTTGTCCTGTAATTGAGCTGCTGTTACATGCAGGATACGTGAGCCAAGTTCACATCCAGGATGCTGGCTGTCGATCTACCGAACGCCGCCATCTCTATTTGGCTGCTTAATCATTCTGCCCAGCCTCCTGCTGCTCGCACTCTCTCTGCAATTAATCCCAAGCATTTAGTTATGCCTCATTTCAATTTATTGCCAAGATTCTGATTGAGGTTCTGGAGGTTTATGGGATGCGGCAGTAAAGTCGCGTCTGGTGCCAAGATGGGCACCGTTGTGTGGAAGGGGATTTGCATGGACGGTCTAGAGGGCAAGGGCATCGCGGTGGTGGCGCAGCGGTAGAGATGCTGCCTCACAGCGCCAGAGACCCGGGTTCGATCCTGACCACGGGTGCTGTCTGTATGCTGACTTCATGAAGTGGGGTGTCACAGTTTATGGGGGTAGGATTACATCATGGTTTATGTTCTCAGTCAGATCAATAAAAGCCTCAGATTGCCAGTTCAGTTCGGTTTAGTTTTTTGCCACGTGTAGTGAAAAGCTTTCTTAGAAACATAGAAAATAGGTGCAGGAGGAGGCCATTCGGCCCTTCGAGCCAGCACCGCCATTCATTGTGATCATGGCTGATCGTCCCCTATCAATAACCCGTGCCTGCCTTCTCCCCATATCCCTCGACTCCACTAGCCCCCCTAGAGCTCTATCTAACTCTCTCTTAAATCCATCCAGTGACTTGGCCTCCACTGCCCTCTGTGGCAGGGAATTCCACAGATTCACAACTCTCTGGGTGAAAACGTTTTTCTCACCTCAGTCTTAAATTCTTGTTTGCGTGCTCTCCGGTCAGCGGACATGATTAAAATCGAGGCGTACACAGTTTCAAAAGGGACGAGCGATTGTATTGAATGATAGGGGCGTCACGGTGGGGCAGCGGTAGAGTTGCTGCCTCACAGCGCCAGGGACCCGGGTTCGATCCCGACTACGGGTGCTGTCTGTACGGAGTTTGCACGTTCTCCCCGTGACCCGCGTGGGTTTTCTCCGAGATCTTTGGTTTCCTCCCGCACTCCAAAGACACGCAGGTTTGTAGGTTAATTGCCTTTGGTGTAAACGTGAACTGTCCCTAGTGTGTGTAGGATAGCGTGAGTGTGCGGGGATTGCCGGTTGGCGTGGACTCGGTGGGCTGAGGGTCTGTATCTCTAAACTAAACAGGATGAAAGGAGCAGATGTCAGCTATAAACAAATATTACAATATTTTTATTCTTTGCAAAAAAAAACCCTCATGGTAATTATCTATCCCCAATGGAATTGCATCGTTTCTGTATCCAAAACTTTTTTGTTTCATATGAACTTCAAACTGGTCCACTCTTCATGGCTAATTAGAGATGTTTTTCTCATGAATAATCTTGTGCATTTGTTCGAAGACTGTCTCCTGAACTATTTAAAGAACAACCCTGCAGATGCTGCTTGCCCCGATGAGTTACTCCAGCATTTTGTGTCTGTCATTTGATAGATTGGCGATGATTGAATGGTGCGTAGACTTGATGGGCCGAATGGCCTAATTCTGCTCCTATGTCTAATGATCTTATGGTCTTATCACAACCTCTCCAGCTCTGTTGTCTATTGTCTATTGTCTGATGGTGGATCTGACTATTTCACTGCCTCTGACACCCACAACTTAGGTTTTGTTTAATTTTGGTATTTGCTTTTAGTTTCCCAAGACCGTGGAAACAGGCCCTTGGGCCCACTGACTCCGCGCCGACCAGCGATCCCTGCGCACGAACACTCTCCCACACACACACACACACCAGGGACAGTTCACATTTATACCAAGCCAATTAACCTACAAACCTGAAGGTACACAAAAATGCTGGAGAAACTCAGCGGGTGCAGCAGCATCTATGGAGCGAAGGAAATAGGCAACATTTCGGGCCGAAACCCTTCTTCAGACTGATAGGGGGTGGGGAGAAACCTACAAACCTGTACGTCTTTGGAGTGTGCGGGAGGAAACCGAAGATCTCGGAGGAAAACCCCACGCAGGTCACGGGGAGAACGTGCAAACTCCGTACAGACGGCAGCCGTAGCCGGGATCGAACCTGGGTCTCCGGTGCCGTGAACGCCCCTGTCCCACGGTACGAGTTCATTCCAAGAGCTCTCCCCGAGTTTGCCTGATTCGAATTCGGGAGATTTACGGTAATGGCCGCTCGTCGGTACTCGGGGCTCTCGTGGACATTTTTCATCATGTTGAAAAATCTTCATGAGTCTTCCCGTGCTTACCTGCCGTTAGCGAGTCTTCCCGAGTACCTGCCGTTAGCGAGTCTTCCGAGTACCTGCCATTAGCGCCAAGAGACGTCCCCGAGCTCCGACGTACCCGCTACGTTCATTCTCCGTGCTTACCACGAGTTTGATTTTTTTTTAAACTCGGGAGATCTCTTGGAATGAACCCGTACCGTGGGACAGGGCTTTAAGGCAGCAACTCTACCGCTGCGCCACCGTGTTAATTCCTGACCTGTTCGCAGCATGAACTAATAGCTATCAGCAGCAGAGATAGCTCTTTCTAGCATAAAAGCATGCAGGGTATCAGTCACGGGCGGAAATGTGTGATGATAAATCTGCCTAACACTTGTTACAAGTTTAAAGGTGTCAGGCTGAAATACCACCGCTGATGCAAGAGGCTAGAGGGCAAAAGCGAACATTAGCAAATGAAAGTTTAGAATTAAGTCATCAATTGTTTCAGGGTGCTGACTTGCTGTTTAAAACACATGTTTTAGCATTTATCCTCAGGCGACAAATAGTATTTTATCTTTTAAAAGACACGTAACCTCGTGCAGAAACAATGGCAGAGGTTTCTCACCCACCGTTCTCCAGAAACCGAGAGAGAGAGGAAATAAAATAGAGAAGGTTAATTGGAATGGTAAATAGATCTGCAAAATAAATCTAGAAATGAAATATAAGAATCAATTTGCATTGTAAGGCAGGCAGAGTGGGAAAGAAGAGATGGGTGGCAAGGAGGCCCAGCGGTAGAGTTGCTGCCTAAAGGGCCTGTCCCACTTGCCGATTTATTTCGGCGACTGCCGGCGTCGTATCAGTGTCGCCAAACGATTTTGAACATTTCAAAATCCAGCTAGAGAAGGCAGGAACGGGGTACTGATTGGGGATGATCAGCCATGATCACAGTGAATGGCGGTGCTGGCTCGAAGGGCCGAATGGCCTACTCCTGCACCTATTGTCTATTGTCTATTGTAATCATGTATTGTCTTTCCACTGACTGGATAGCACACAACAAAAGCTTTTCACTGTACCTCGGTACTCGTGACAATAAACGAATCTGAACTGAACTGACTGACTTTCCATAACTTCTCTTTGGTAACACACGTATATACCCTGACAGTAGTTTTGCTCTAAATGTGATTCTGGTAGATACAAAAAGACACAAAGTGCTGGTGTATCTCAGCAGGTCAGGCAGCATAGTATAGTATAGTATAGTATAGTATAGTATAGTATTTAATGACCACACAGCCAAGCTGGCAGCATCTGTGGAGAACACGGATAGGTGACATTTCGGGTAGTTTTGGGACCTCTCTTCATTATGAAAATGAAAAGTCACCCAGTCTGAAGTAGGGTGGTGACCTGAAAGGGGCAGTCCAGAACCAGGGGCCACACAGTTTCAGAATAAGGGGTAAGCCCTTTAGAACGGAGACGAGGAAACACTTTTCTCACAGAGAGTTGTGAGTCTGTGGAATTCTCTGCCTCAGAGAACAGTGGAGGCCGGTTCTCTGGATACTTTCAAGAGAGAGCTAGATACGGCTCTTAAAGATAGCGGATCAGGGGATATTGGGGAGAAGGCAGGAACGAGGTACTGATTGGGGATGATCAGCCATGATCACATTGAATGGCGGTGCTGGCACGAAGGGGCAAATGGCCTACTCCTGCACCTATTGTCTATTGTCTATTGTCACATATCCATGTTCTCCAGAGGTCTGAAGAAGGGTTCCGACCTAAACATCACCTACATATTTTCTCCAAGGATGAATGAATGAATGAATGAATGATACTTTGGATGAAGATTGCTGCCGGACCCATTGAGTTACTCCAGCAGTTTGTGTCTTTTTTTTATGTAAACCAGCATCTGCACTTCCATGTGCCTCCTTAGGATGATGGTAGATTGAAGAGCAGATGCCAAAACTCAAGGCCATTGCACTCCTGGAATCCAGTCATTTCATGGTCGTGCAATCCAAAGAGATTGATGGCCGAGAAGGCTGCCAATCAGCCCAACATATTGACGCCAGCTCGTTAACAGAGCAATATAATTAGTCCCATTTTCCCCATCATCCGGCAGTATTTTGGTTTTCCATAAATATCTAATGTCCCTCTGAGGACGCTGTAAGCAGCATTTCAGAGAATGCTTTACAATTCATAGCACATCTGCGCATAATAATCTTAACACATCATTGGAAGATTGTTGGTTGTGGAAACTAAATGCTTATTGGAGCAGGGAGCGAGAGTGTTTCAGCACAATGCTTGCAGAGTTCAGATGATTAGTCAGTGAGTCGGGGAAATGTTTGGTACTGGGGAGTACATTCGGCCCATCGTGTCTGTACTAGTAACTCCGGTTCTTGATCCCTTTCCCTGTCGATCCCTGCCTGATGAAGGAATGCTCTGGGTCTGAACGGTAACTCGTCGCAACTCAAATGAAAGAGACGGATTGTCAAAGCAGAAGTCATGGTCCAGTAACTGTGATTCCCCGTCATTTACAGTAAGTTTTCACTCTGCGGAATTCATTGCCACAGACGGCTGTGGAGGCCAAGTCGATGGATATTTTTTAAGTCAATGGAGGCAGGTGGATTCTTGACTAGTACGGGTGTCAGGGGTTATGGGGTGAAAGCCGGAGAATGGGGTTAGGAGGGAGAGATAGATCAGCCATGATTGAATGGCGGGGGGGGGAGATTGCAACCTTCATCTGTTTCGACGAATGCAATCAACCTGGCGTGCTCCAATCAAATAAGATCACGGAAGTCACGGTGGCGCAGCGGTAGAGTTGCTGCCTTACAGCAAAATGCAGCGCCAGAGACCCGGGTTCGATGCGACTACGGGTGCTGTCTGTACGGAGTTTGTACGTTCTCCCCGTGGGTTTTCTCCGAGATCTTCGGTTTCCTCCCACACTCCAAAGACGTGCAGGTTTGTAGGTTTAATTGGCTTGGTGTAAATGTAAAATTGTCCAAGTTGGCGATATGCAGAGTTCTGCCCTGCCGACTACAAAATTCAGAAGGTTCAGAAGGATCAAATCGAACAAGTTGTCCTATAACATTAGGCAGTGCACGCCACACGCAAGGAGAAGAAGAAGAAGGTTGAATGGCGGAGTAGATTTGATGGCCCAAATGGCCTAATTCTGCTCCTAGAACTTATGACCTAATGATTGCGGCCATTCGAGTCTGGAGAAGGGTCTCGACCCGAAACGTCACCCATTCCCTCTCTCCAGAGATGCTGCCTGTCCTGCTGAGTTACTCCAGCATTTTGTGCCTATCATCGGTTTTTAAACCAGCTTCTGCAGTTCTTCCCTGCAGATTACGAGGTGTATTATAATCCCGGCGAGCTGCCTGGCGGGAGAATCCCGGTAAAACCACAGCCGGATCTAAGGGGACCACACAGGGAACACTTTGTGACTTGGTTATCGGCGCCCTTTATGTGGAGACTCTTTGCATACCTTGGTACGGAAGCCCGGAAGTCCCAGCTGACTCGCCGCGGACTGGGAACCCACCCGGCACGCCGGCCCAGAGAGGGAGGAGTCAGACGGAAGGCTATCTCGACGGCGGAGTGGGCCGCGTTGTGGCGACATCTATTTCCTGGGAACCCTTCTTCAGACGGATTGTACGGGGGGGGGGGTGGGGGGAGATTGGAAGAACTGGAAGCAAGAGAAGACCAGGGCAAATCTGGGTTGGCAACTGATAGGTCGGTAGGGAGGTTCCTTGCTGGGCCGATTGGTGGCTACGGATGGTGTGATAATAGACAATAGACAATAGGTGCAGGAGTAGGCCATTCGGCCCTTCGAGCCAGCACCGCCATTCAATGTGATCATGGCTGATCATCCCCAATCAGTACCCCGTTCCTGCCTTCTCCCCATATCCCCTGGCTCAGCTATTTTTAAGAGCCCTATCTGGCTCTCTCTCTTGAAAGCATCCAGAGAACCGGCCCCCACCGCCCTCTGAGGCAGAGAATTCCACAGACTCACAACTCTCTGTGAGAAAAAAGTGTTTCCTCGTCTCCGTTCTAAATGGCTTACTCCTTATTCTTAAACTGTGTGTGGCCCCCTGGTTCTGGACTCCCCCAACATCGGGAACATGTTTCCTGCCTCTAGTGTGCCCAAGCCCTTAACAATCTTATATGTTTCAATGAGATACCCGCTCATCCTTCTAAACTCCTTCTTAAGGCCGTCAGTCAGTTCTTATTCGTACCGTGCCGACCCTCATTAGGACGAGGATAGCTGCAGAATAACATAGAAACATAGAAACTAGGTGCAGGAGTAGGCCATTCGGCCCTTCGAGCCTGCACCGCCATTCAATATGATCATGGCTGATCATCCAACTCAGTATCCCGTACCTGCCTTCTCTCCATACCCCCTGATCCCTTTAGCCACAAGGGCCACATCTAACTCCCTCTTAAATATAGCCAATGAACTGGCCTCAACTACCCTCTGTGGCAGAGAGTTCCAGAGATTCACCACTTTCTGTGTGGAAATTTTTTCCTCATCTCGGTCTTAAAGGTTTTCCCCCTTATCCTTAAGCTGTGACCCCTTGTCCTGGACTTCCCCAACATCGGGAACAATCTTCCTGCATCTAGCCTGTCCAACCCCATAAGAATTTTGTACGTTTCTATAAGATCCCCTCTCAATCTCCTAAAATTCTAGCGAGTATAAGCCAAGTCTATCCAGTCTTTCTTCATATGAAAGTCCTGACATCCCAGGAATCAGTCTGGTGACCCTTCTCTGCACTCCTCTATGGCTATAATGTCCTTCCTCAGATTTGGTACAAAACCACCTCTTTCATTCCCAATGGGCAGCCCAGCTGGTAGAGCCTAGGTTCCATCTTGACCTCGGGTGAGATTGATTCTGTCCGTGTCGAGTTTGCACGTTCTCCCTGTGACCGCGTGGGTTTCCTCCAGGCTCTCTGGATTCCTCCCACATCCCAAAGACGTGCGGGTTTGTAGGTTACTTGGCCTCTGTAGATTGCCCCCCTAGTGTGTAGGGAGTGCATGAGAATGTGGGATAACACACAAACTACTAATTCTCTGACTCGGGGTGTAAAAGACTCTGCAATCACCCTATCTCTTCCTCTCATGATCTTATACACACGGTCATATGTGATAGGAGCAGAATTAGGCCATTCAGCCCATCAAGTCTACTCCCCATTCAGTCATGGCTGATCTATCTCTCCCTCCTACCCCATCTCCTGCCTTCTCCCCATAACCCCTGACACCCGCACTAATCAACCTTATACATCTCTATAGGACCATCCCTCCTTCTCCTGCGCTCCAAGGATGGTCGGCATGGACTCGATGGACCGAAGGGCCTGTTTCCGTGCCAGAAGTCTAAACCAAACTAAACCAAGTAGGATATAATTGCAGATGCTGGTTTAAATCAGTCGGAAGAAGGGTCTCGACCCGAAAGGTCACCCATTCCTTCTCTCCAGAGATGCTGCCTGACCCGCTGAGTTACTCCAGCATTTTGGGAGTAAACCAAGTCAGGATATTATCAAGACAAGTCACTTTTATTTCTACAGCACATTTAAAAAACAACTCTCGTTGGCCAAAGTGCTTTACCATTGGTGGAGATACTAACGTTATACAACAGTGGTTCATAGATTAAGTACATACATAAATACATACATACAGCCCTCACGTCAGAGAACGTCAAGAAAGGCTTGAGAGTAAAGATGAAATCTCTGCCACAGAGGGTAGTTGAGGCCAGTTCATTGGCCCATATTTAAGAGGGAGTTAGATGTGGCCCTTGTGGCTAAAGGGATCAGGGGGTATGGAGAGAAGGCAGGTACGGGATACTGAGTTGGATGATCAGCCATGATCATATTGAATGGCGGTGCAGGCTCGAAGGGCCGAATGGCCTACTCCTGCACCTATTTTCCATGTTTCTATGTTAAGTCTCGACTTAAAGGAGTCGATGGAGGGGAGCAGTTCTGATGGGAAGAGGGGAATTTGAATAAGAATCCGACTGAACGCAACAGCAAGTCGACCTCTCTGGATTCATTGCAGAGTTTGTTCAACGGAGCAGCACACCTTTCAGCTAAGTGCTGACCAACTGGCGACTGGTGGATTGAATAATTAAGCGATGGGTTTGGAAAAGAGAACACTGGCACATACGCAGTAGCTTAAAATTCAGCCAGTTCCACGATTGGAAAGCAAAGATGATCAATTCCCCTGGCTCTGTTTACAAGACAGATTTTACTTACTATCATAAATGTTCATTTCCAGTCCATCTGTATTTAATTATGTCCTATCCAGCAGCAACGCCGCTTTTATTTTACACTGAAAAGAAAATTAAATAGCGGAGCCTTTCGTCCATAGTTCCATGCAGGAGACTCAAATCCAGTAGGAATGAAATCCAGTGTGAATTCAATGAATTCAATTTTATGGGAGCTGCACTTGCCCCTGGCTGACAACAGCCGAGAGGCACACAGTGTGGATACAGGCCCTTCAGCCCATCTTCCCCATACCGACCTACTGGCAGCTTGTTCCATCCCCCCACCAATCTCTGTGTGAAAACGTCACCCCTCCGATTACTATTCAATCTTTTCCCCTTCGCCTTAAACCTATGTCCTCTATAGACAACAGGACAATAGGTGCAGGAGTAGGCCATTCGGCCCCTCGAGCCAGCACCGCCATTCAATGTGATCATGGCTGATCATCCCCAATCAGTACCCCGTTCCTGCCTTCTCCCCATATCCCTTGACTCCGCTATCGTTAACAGCTCTGTCCAGCTCTCTCTTGAAAGCATCCAGAGAACCGGCCACAGTTTGAGAATAAGGAGCAAGCCATTTGGAACGGAGATGAGGAAACACTTTTTCTCACAGAGAGTGGTGAGTCTGTGGAATTCTCTGCCTCAGAGGGCGGTGGAGGCCGGTTCTCTGGAGATATTTCTATTGTCACATACGTACACACAGTAAATAAACATAATAGTGCAAGTGGGCTGGTGTGTGTAAGCTCTGATATTGGCTGGTGCCGACCACTCATGAGAGAGAACTCCTTCTTCTTTTCGTGTCCATCTTGTAACAAATGTTGGCCTGAAAAGGACGCGAGCTTCCGGCGACAATCAGTGGGAGCCATCACCTGTCGCAGTAGATGATGGTGGTAGCGGAATTAGCTCAGGATACGTCCAGTTCCAGCCCCGCCACGTGGACGCTTCTGCTAAGGGCCTTGAGGGAGATGTAGGGCACGCTAGAGGCAGGAAACATGTTCCCGATGTTGGGGGAGTCCAGAACCAGGGGCCACACACAGTTTAAGAATAAGGGGTAAGCCATTTAGAACGGGGACGAGGAAAACACTTTTTCTCACAGAGAGTTGTGAGTCTGTGGAATTCTCTGCCTCAGAGGGCGGTGGAGGCAGGTTCTCTGGATACTTTCAAGAGGAGAGCTCAATAGGGCTCTTAAAATAGCGGAGTCAGGGGATATTGGGAGACGGCAGGAACGGGGTACTGATTGTGGATGATCAGCCATGATCACATTGAATGGTGGTGCTGGTTCGAAGGGCCGAATGGCCTACTCCTGCACCTATTGTCTATTGTCTATTGTCTATTGTCTATTGTCTATTGTCTATTGTCTATTGTCTATTGTCTATAGGGCCATATGTTGTCTAGATTGTATGACCAGTTGTTCTTGGAGCAAATCCAGGTCCCCAGACATGATCTGTGTACAAGATTATTGTTCCTCTCTTCCCTTCCTCCTGCAACATTTAAAACATGACCTATTTTTGCAGGTGTTTATGTTTAATTGAACAATTAATTCAGATCAGTGATGATTGTAGCAATCAACTGTACCCAGTATATAAATTGCTTCTTATTTCCTCTCTGGTTTCTGCATATATTCAATTCCCTGGGTGAATGCAGCTCTGACAAGCTTTCTCCCCCAATTCAACATGGTCTATGCTGACCTCTCATAGAGATCGACCAGTGTGGAAACAGGCCCTTCATCCCAACTTGCCCCCACTGACCAACATGCCCCACCTGTACCTGTACCTCGATACACGTGACAATAAACTAAACCGCTGTGTGGGAAGGAACTGCAGATGCCGGTTAAACTGAAGATATTCACACAAGAAGCTGGAATAACTCAGCGGATCTGGGCAGCATCTCTGGAGAGAAGGAACGGGTGACCTGAAGAAGCAGGGGCGGAATCCTGGGAGGCAGGGAGGCCACGTCCCCCCCCCCCCATGCTTATGAGAGTGGGGGACAATCCCCCCCTCCCATGTTTTGTCATCCAGAATTATCAGCCGCTTTCTAAGGGCGTGTGTACGCATGCGCGCGATACCGCCAAGACATCTGTCCCCCGCATGTTTTGACAGAGATTTCCGTGCCTGTGAAGAAGGGTGTCGACCCGAAACGTCACCCGTTCCTTCTCTCCAGAGATGCCGCCCTCTCCCGCTGAGTTACTCCAGCTTCTGTGTCTATAAACTGGTGACTGGCGACTGGTTTCTGAAGAAAATCAGATTTGATTTCGATTTGTTTGTGGAATCAGTTTCCCCCCATAACTTCCCCCCAACATGGTTTCTCTCTCACGCCATGAAGCTCAGAAAACCTTATCGCATTCGTGCAGCAAAGATTTGCCGTCATTGTAAGGGATTAGCATTTCCCTCGAGAGGCAGATGATGATATTATACAGCACAGTCTCGCCACAGTGGAATGAAGATTCACTCTGTCTTTTGTAACATCGGCCGATTAAACTTCGAACGTCCTAATGTCTGTACCACATGTTCTCAGGATGTTATGGATAGACTCGGCTTGTACTCGCTAGAATTTAGAAGATTGAGGGGGGATCTTATAGAACTTACAACATTCTTAAAGGGGTTGGACAGGCTAGATGCAGGAAGATTGTTCCCGATGTTGGGGGAGTCCAGAACAAGAGGTCACAGTTTAAGGATAAGAGGGAAATCTTTTAGGACCGAGATGAGAAAAACATTTTTCAAAGAGAGAGTGGTGAGTCTGTGGAATTCTCTGCCTCAGAGGGCGGTGGAGGCTGGTTCTCTGGATGCTTTCAAGAGAGAGCTAGATAGGGCTCTTAAAAATAGCGGAGTCAGGGGATATGGGGAGAAGGCAGGAACAGGGTACTGATTGGGATGATCAGCCATGATCACATTGAATGGCGGTGCTGGCTCGAAGGGCCAAACGGCCTACTCCTGCACCTATTGTCGATTGTCTATTGTCTATTGCATGTT
>CM075999.1:1752377-1811973 GCA_038087875.1 Malacoraja senta | reverse complement strand
GTGTAGATGTGACATGTTGGCCGGTGTGGGCGAGTTGGGCCGAAGCGTATTTTTCCACGCTATATCTCTCTATGATATTGTTGTATTGTTATTTTTTTTTGATATTTACAGAATTACCGTGTTTACATTAAGAGAACGCCTGTTAGATGACATGACACACATCGAAGCTATCAACGATGAACCCGCACAATAATCAACGGATATTCTCTTCATTATAATTCTTACAATTTTACTTGGTGACCATTATTCTGTTTTACATGTCCAGAGGTTTCAGTTGAGTTTATTGTCCCGTGTACCGAGGTATAGTGAAAAGCTTACTTCTAGCGTTCTCTCCAATCAGCGGGAAGACTGTACATGATTGCAATCGAGCCGTGCACATTGTACAGATACGTAATGAGTTATGGAGTGATACAGCGTGGAATAGGCATTTCAGCCCAACTTGCTCACACCGGTCAACATCCCCGATCTACACTAGTCATACAGCGTGGAAACAGGCTCTTCAGCACAACTTGCCACACCGGTCAACATAGCCCATTTACACTAGTCATAGAGAGATACAGTGTGGAAACAGGCCCTTCAGCCCACACCGGCCAACATGCCCCATCTACACTAGTCATAGAGTGATACAGTGTGGAAACAGGCACTTCAGCCCAACTTGCCCACACCGGCCAACATGACTCACTACACTAGTTACACATGCCCGCGTTTGGACCATATCCCTCCACACCTGTCCTCTCTATGTACCTGTCCAAGTGTTTGCTAGTCCCAGACTCAACTACCTCCTCCGCCACCTCGTTGCACACACCCACCACCCTCTGTGTGGAAAGGTCACCCCTCAGGTTCCTATTAAATCTTTCATCTATCCTCCTCTCTCTCTCTCACTCCCTCTCCCTCTCTCTCTCTATCTCTCTCTCTCTCTCTCTCTCTCTCTCTCTCTCTCTCTCTCTCTCCCTCTCTCCCTCTCCCTCTCCCCCCTCTCTCTCTCCCTCTCTCTCTCTCTCTCTCCCTCTCTCTCTCTCTCTCTCTCTCTCTCTCTCTCTCTCTCTCTCTCTCTCTCTCTCTCTCTCTCTCTCTCTCTCTCTCTCTCCTCCTCTGTCTCCCTCTCAATTTTTCCCCTCTCTCACAAACCCATGTCCTCTGGGCAAGAGACTCTGTGCGTCTACCCGATCTATTCCTCTGGTGATTTTGTACACCTCTATAAGTTCACCCCTCATCCTCCTGCGCTCCAAGGAATAGAGTCCAGCCTGCCCCAACCTCTCCCTGTAGCTCAGGCCCCTTGAGTCCCGGCAACATCTCCGTAAATCTTCTCTGAACCATGTCCAGCTCGACGACATCTTTCATAAAAGACGGTGATAAAGGGAACAGAATAAAGGGAAAAACGTTTAGTGCACCGATAAAGCCAGCAAATTCCGATCAAGGGTAGTCCGAGGGTCTGCAATGAGGTAGATGGGAGGTCAGGACCGCTCTCTTGATGGTGACAGGACGTTCAGTTGCCTGATAACAGCCGGGAAGAAACTATCCCTGAGTCTGGAGGTGTGTGCTTGCGTTTTCACACTTCTGTATTTCTTGCCCCATGGAGAGGGGAGGAGAGGTAGTGACCGGGGTGAAACTGGTCCTTGATTATGCTGCTGGCCTTGCCGAGGCAGCGCGAGGTGTATGTGAGGGATAGAATGATTAAACCGGGACCATTCATTGTGAGGGCCTGAATGGTTAAACCGCCACCGTCCTTGAGCACCCCTGATAACATTGTACAAAGGCAGAAAGAGATAAAGAATGCAGCTGTAAACACAAGAAACTGCGTCAAGGGAATAGTTAGTGCGCATGCTTAATGAAGTAAATGCATATTACATATACGCCCCTGATCGAAAATTGCTCATAACCATGAACATGCGATGTATGATCTGGGAGGTGCTGGGGGTGGTGCGGGAAGATTGTGCACCTCAGTGCTCCGATTGGAAGGAGCCAGAAGGGGAGGCCAAGTCAGCAGAATTGTGTGTATAACGGGGTTTTAATTTCTTGACTTCGGTGTGTCTCGGTTGGAGAGGCACCCGACTCTGCAGACTCGCAAATAAAATAATTTCTTGTTTCCACGACTTTGTTTCTGGCATCGTGATTGTGGGCACTGAAACACATCTCACATGTAGATGGATTCAATGGCAGGGAGGTTGGTTTGTGTCATGATGGTCTGGGCTGCGTCCACAACTCTCTGGATGGGAATGAGGCGATGGATGGAAGGGAGGTTGGTTTGTGTCATGATGGTCTGGGCTGCAACTGTCCACAACTCTCTGGATGGAGATGGAGGTGATGGACGGAAGGGAGGTTGGTTTGTGTCATGATGGTCTGGGCTGCAACTGTCCACAACTCTCTGGATGGAGATGGAGGTGATGGATGGAAGGGAGGTTGGTTGTGTGTGTGATGGTCTGGGCTGTGTCCACAACTCTCTGTATGGAGATGGAGGCGATGGATGGAAGGGAGGTTGGTTTGTGTGTGTGATGGTCTGGGCTGCGGCCACAACTCTCTGTATGGAGATGGAGGCGATGGAAGGGAGGTTTGTTTGTGCGCGTGATGGTCTCTGCGATTTCTTGTGGAAATCAAGAATCTATCTATCTCTGCCTTAAATATATCCACTGACTTGTGGCCTCCACGCCGTCTGTGGCAATGAATCCCACAGATTCACCACCATCTGGCTAAAGAAATTCCTCCTCATCTCCTTCCTAAAGGAACGTCCTTTAATTCGGAGGCTGTGACCTCTGGTCCTAGATTCTCCCACTAGTGCAAACATCCTCTCCATATCCACTCTATCCAGGCCTTTCACAAACACTTCAATGTGCCCCACCCCCTCCCTCATTCTGCTAAACTCCAGCGAGTACAGGTCCAGTGCCGACAAACGCTCATTATACCCACTCATTCCTGGGATTGTTCTTATAAACCTCCTCTGGACCCTCTCCAGAGCCAGCACATCGTTCCTCAGATACGGGGTCCAAACTGTTCACAATATTCCAAATGTGGCCTGACCTGCGTCTTGTAGAGCCTCAGCGTTACATCCCTGTTGCCGGATACAACCCCTCTCGAAATAATTCACGATTTAAATTCTCGGGGGTTCCTCTGGAACTCCAGAGGTCCGGTTTTCGATCCTGACCACGGGTGCTATCTGTGCGGTGTTTGCACGTTCTCCTCGTGACCAGCGTGGGTTTTCTCCGGGCTAGTGTGTGAACGGTCCATCGCTGGTCGGTACGGTCTTGGTGGGCCGAGGGCCTGTTTCCGCGCTGTATCGCTAAACTAAACTAGTGTGTGAACGGGCGATCGCTGGTCGGCACGGACTCGGTGGGCCGAAGGGCCTGTTCCGCGCTGTATCTATAAAGGAACTAGTGTGTGAACGGGCGATCGCTGGTCGGCACGGACTCGGTGGGCCGAAGGGCTATTTCCGCGTTGTATCTCTAAAAACTTAATCTGATGAACAAACGCATTGGAAATTGTATTATTTGTCGTTTGGACTGATAGTCAATAAATAATAAGACAAATTGCTTGATGATTATTATTTTTATTGGGAGATATATGGAAACATCTTCAATGAGACCAGCTATGTTTTTGACATAAGGCTTGAATAGAATTGAGAACAAAACTTATGAAATAAATGATTTAAAAAACACAGTTAGTGCTGGAGTAACTCAGCGGGTCAGGCAGCATCTCTGGAGAATGTGGACAGGTACAAAGTGCTGGAGTAACTCAGCGGGTCAGGCAGCATCTCTGGGGAACGTGCACGGGTACAAAGTGCTGGAGTAACTCAGCAGGTCAGGCAGCATCTGTGGGGAACGTGCACGGGTACAAAGTGCTGGAGTAACTCAGCGGGTCAGGCAGCATCTCTGGGGAACGTGCACGGGTACAAAGTGCTGGAGTAACTGAGCGGGTCAGCCAGCATCTCTGGAGAAGAAACCCTTCTTTAGATAGAATAATTTTCTTGGGTGGTGGTGGAGGCAGATACGATCGTGGCCTTTCGACACGTGTCAGATAGGCACTTGAAGAAATGAGTGTGTGAACGGGCGATCGCTGGTCGGCAGGACTCGGGGGGGCCTGTTTCCACGCTGTATCTCTAAAACTCTACAAGACCGTAATTCAACATTCAACACCAACCACCTTACGTTGAACTTTCATCTTGTTAACTTTGTTCGAGGTGCAGTCTATACACTGTGTTCCTCTTCTGAATTAATAGCTGGCAAGGATGAAGGGCATATGGGACTGCTCAGTAGTGCTAGAGGCACTGGGAATTTTTTTTTGGTTCCTTGTTGTTAATTTGAAAGACCATCATCTCTCCAATACCTTCGAGGGAAATACAGAGATACGGTACGGAGATGTTGGTTAACAAGCTTACGGACTCTGCCTGAATCTTAATTCTCAATGCAAAATACAAGGTTAATTCCCGGGATGGCGGGACTGTCATATGCTGAGAGAATGGAGCAGCTGGGCTTGTACACTCTGGAGTTTAGAAGGATGAGAGGGAATCTCATTGAAACATATAAGATTATTAAGGGTTTGGACACGCTAGAGGCAGGAAACATGTTCCCGATGTTGGGGGAGTCCGGAACCAGGGGCCACGCACAGTTTAAGAATAAGGGGTAAGTTATTTATTTAGAACGGAGAGACGAGGAAACACTTTTTCTCACAGAGAGTGGTGAGTCTGTGGAATTCTCTGCCTCAGAGGGCGGTGGAGGCAGGTTCTCTGGATGCTTTCAAGAGAGAGCTAGATAGGGCTCTTAAAAATAGCGGAGTCAATGGATATGGGGAGAAGGCAGGAACGGGATACTGATTGGGGATGATCAGCCATGATCACATTGAATGGCGGTGCTGGCTCGAAGGGCCGAATGGCCTACTCCTGCACCTATTGTCTATTGTCTATTGTCAATGTAAAGCGATGTCTTTCACACGTTGGAGGAAGAAGCTGCCTTGTCGGTCTCAGTGCAACAAACAAAAGATCGCCACAGGAATTGTGGCCACGGTGGACGCAGTGGTAGAGTTGCTGCCTTACAGCGAATGCAGCGCTGGAGACCCGGGTTCGATCCTGACCACGGGTGCTGCCTGTACAGAGTTTGCAAGTTCTCCCGTGACCGCGTGGGTTTTCTCCGAGATCTTCGGTTTCCTCCCGCACTCCAAAGACGTGCAGGTTTGTAGATTAATTGGCTGGGTGTAAATGTGTAAATTGTCCCTAGTGTGTGTAGGATGGTGTTAATGCACGGGGATCGCTGGTCGGCGCGGACTCGGTGGGGCCGAAGGGCCTGTTTCCGCGCTGTATCTCTAAACTAAACTAAACTATTGGGGAATCTCGAGTAAAACTCAAGGGGCGGTACGGTGGCGCAGCGGTAGAGTTGCTGACTTCCAGCGCCAGAGACCCGGGTTCCATCCTGACCACGGGTGAGGATTGTAGAGGATTGGAACCATAACAGTCTCATTCAACAAGAGGGGGCGCAGTGGCGCAGGAGTAGAGTTGTCGATTTACAACTCCAGAGACCCCGGTTTTTTTTTTTTCCTTTTTTTTTTATTCCGTAAATGTTTTTTTTATTAGATTTTTAAACAAATTTACAATTTACAAGGGAGAGTAGAAAGCTCACACAATTTAAAAAACACTTAAACAAAATTATCAAATTAAATTATTAACATTTTTATCTATAATATATTCAACCTCCTCGTCCTTGACCACGGGTGCTGTCTGTGCGGAGTTTGCATGGTCTCCCTTCGACCGCGTGGGTTTTCTCCGGGTGCTCCGGTTTCCTCCCACTCGCGTTAATTGTCTTTCGTAAATTGACTGGAGCATGTGTGGGATAGAACCAGTGTACGCGGGTGATCGTTGACACGGTGGGCCAAAGGGCTTGGTTCCACGCAGCATCTCTTAAACTAAAACATAACACTCATGACACACACCTTGACCCTGCCTGCTCCCTCCAGAAAGTATTCTCTGTCACTTATCAAGTTCCTTTCTCAGTCGAATACCAATCACTGCTCCTTCCCTGTTTGACGGTTTGCTTGAATAACTTGTAATGAACCCGTGCTTGCTGGGTTGTTATCTATAGTGAGCAATATCATAGCTGGTTGAGTTGTGCAAAAATTAATAACTGCAACGGTTTATAAATAAGACGTTAATGAACTATGACGAGTTAAAGTCTCCTCGCATCACGGTGGCGCAGCGGTAGAGTTGCTGCCTCACAGCGCCAGAGACCCCGGTTCCATCCTGACTACGGGTGCTGCCTGTATTTTCTCCCCTGGACCTGCGTGGGTTTTCTCCGGGTGCTCCGGCTTCCGCCCACACTCCGAAGACGCCCAGGTTTGACGGTTAGTTGGCTTTGGTCAAACTGTAAGTTGTTGCTAATGCGTGGGATTGGTGGTCGGTGAGGACTCGGTGGGCAGAAGGGCCCGTTTCCACACTGTATGTGCGGTGAATCTGTGGAAGTCATTGTCACAGAAGGCTGTGGAGGCCAAATCAATGGATCTTTTTTACAGCATAGATATATAGATTCAAGAGCAAGATGAAGATACATGTATTTGCTACATGTGCCAGATGACACAGTGAAATGTGGTCACCATACAGCCATACAATAAAAATAAAGACCACAACACACGATAGCGTTCAACATAAAAACATCCCCACACAGCAGAATCAAAGTTTCCCACTGTGATGGAAGCCACCAAAGTCAGTCATCTTCCTCCAATGTTCCTGATGTTCACCCTGTGGTCGGGCCCCCACGAGCCCTCAGCAGCCTGGACATCCGGGACGTCCGCGGCTCCCAAAGTCCGCAGGCCGCGCTGGGCGGAGATGCAGCGCTGGTGGCCCTCGGCAAAGGGCCCCGGGACTCCACGCTCTCCCAAACCACAGCTCCGCGATGTTGGAGCAGCGGGCCCAACGCTCCGGAGCTTCAACGGCGATCCAGGTCGGCATCGCCCGCTCCACGGTGAATCCAACGCCGCGCGGCCGCTGTTGTAGCCTGCGGTCCCGTTCCCGGTCCCCGGCAGGAAAGGCCGCTCCGATCCAGGTGGTAGGCCGCGAGGAGGGGGGGGCGAGGACGCGACTCGGAGAAATAGTCGCGTCCCCGCCAGGAAGCAACTGGGAGACAGTTTCCCCCCCTTACCCTTCCCCCCCCTCCCCCACATAGAAACGTTAAAGATTCCCCCAAAACAGACTTTAAACTGACTAAAACATTGTGCAGACACTCCAGATAAAGCCAAGGAAGCTATTCCAAACCGAGGCAGATCCAATTCCCAGCCCATTAAGTTTAGAATTCTGGGCAACATGTACAAGGAGACGGAGGTAAGACCAAGCCAATTAACCTACACACCTGTACGTCTGTGGAGTGTGGGAGGAAACCGAAGATCCCTGAGAAAACCCACGCAGGTCACGGGGAGAACGTACAAACTCCGTACAGACGGCACCCGTAGTCGGGATCGAACCCGGGTCTGTGTCGCTGTGAGGCAGCAACTCCACCGCTGCGCCACCATGCCGGTTTAGTCTAGTTTGGGACGGGGCAAAATAAATCCGTGGGTGGGTGTTGTGATGCAGTTCAATTTTGGATAGTTTAAGAAGGAACTGCAGATGCTGGAAAATCGAAGGTAGACAAAAATGCTGGAGAAACTCAGCGGGTGAGGCAGCATCTATGGAGCGAAGGAAATAGGCGACGTTTCGGGCCGAAACAATTTAGGATAGTGTTAAAGCCCTGTCCCACTGTACGAGCTAATTCAAGAGCTCTCCCGTGTTTGCCCTGATTCGAACTCGGAGATTTACGGTAATGGCCGCCCGTCGGTACTCGGGGCTCTCGTGGACATTTTTCAACATGTTGAAAAATCTTCACGAGTCTTCCCGAGCTTACCGTGCTTCCCGAGTACCTGCCGTTAGCATTACGAGCCGCTAAGAGACGTCCCCGAGCTCCGACGTACCCGCTACGTTCATTCTCCCTGCTTACCACGAGTTAGATTTTTTTTTAAACTCGGGAGAGCTCTTGGAATGAACTCGTACAGTGGGACAGGGCTTTAAGGTTTAAGGCGAGAGATGGAAGATGGCTATGAGGGCTCTGGAATAATGGTGGGCAATGGGAATAAATACAAGGGCGAGGCCTACCTCAGGCTCTGCCCATCCTAAAGCATTAATCAGTGAAGCTTCCCACAGCCCAGCACAATTGGCATTGGGGTTGAATAGAACAGAGGGGCGGAGTGGAATCGGCTTTAATTGCTGAAGGGAAATTAAAGTTTTGCTCATGGTACATCAGGACCTGATTATGGATTGATTCATGTCACTCCATCAAGGAATTTTTTGCAAACTAAGTGCAAATAATGGTTTAGTAATGAGGCAATATTATTAGTTCAATGTTGACGAGGCACACTGTGCTACACATCAACAATCTTCAGTTGTCATCCATAAATGTCATCGGCTGATACGTTATAAAAAAAACCCCACTTAGATCGACTGCTGTGCTGAGCAGCACGCAACTCCAGTTTTCAGAGGATGAACAATAACTATTTTTACTGGATCCACACTTAACTTCGAGCAATTTTCTGCCCTGCAGGGGAATGTATAAGAATATCTCTTTGGTTAGTTTCGTTTAGTTTTGAGATACGGCATGGAAACAGGCCCTTCGGCCCACGGAGTCCGTGCCAACCAGCGATCCCCGCACCCTAACACTATCCTACACACACTAGGGACAATTTACACATACACACCAAGCCAATTAACCTACAAACCTGCACGTCTTTGGAGTGTGGGAGGTAACCGAAGATCTCGGGGAAATCCCACGCAGGTCACGGGGAGAACGTGCAAACTCCGTACAGGCAGCGCCCGTAGTCAGGATCGAACCCGGGTCTCCGGCTTTGCAAGGCTTTAAGGCAGCGACTCTACCGCTGCGCCACCGTGACACCGGTTATAGTCATAAGAGGAAGAAAACAATATCTCCATATTTACGCCATCAAAACCCTTTAAATTTGATCACATCCATTAACTATCTTCCTAACCTTTGCAAAATAAGAAACTATAATTTAGTAAAGCGCACAACCATGATCAAATTAGTTCCTTTAGTTTATTGTCACGTGTACCAAGGTACAGTGAAAAGCTTTTGTTGCGTGCTAACCAGTCAGCGGAAAGACAACACATGATTACAATCGAGTCATTTACAGTGTACAGATACAGGATAAGGGAATAATGTTTAGTGCAAGGTAAAGCCAGCAAAGTCCGATCAAGGATAGTCCGAGGGTCACCAATGAGATAGATAGTAGTTCAGGACCACTCTCTGGTTGTGGTAGGATGGTTCAGTTGCCTGATAACAGCTGGGAAGAAACTGTCCCTGAATATGGAGGTGTGCGTGTTCACACTTCTGTACCTCTTGCGTGATGAGAGAGGGGAGATGAGGGAGTGGCCAGGGTGTGACTCGTCCTTGATTATGCTGCTGGCCTTGCTGGGGCAGCATAGAAACATAGAAACATAGAAATTAGGTGCAGGAGTAGGCCATTCGGCCCTTCGAGCCTGCACCGCCATTCAATATGATCATGGCTGATCATCCAACTCAGTATCCCGTACCTGCCTTCTCTCCATACCCTCTGATCCCTTTAGCCACAAGGGCCACATCTAACTCCCTCTTAAATATAGCCAATGAACTGGCCTCAACTACCCTCTGTGACAGAGAGTTCCAGAGATTCACCACTCTCTGTGTGAAAAAAGTTCTTCTCATCTCGGTTTTAAAGGATTTCCCCCTTATCCTTAAGCTGTGACCCCTTGTCCTGGACTTCCCCAACATCGGGAGCAATCTTCCTGCATCTAGCCTGTCCAACCCCTTAAGAATTTTGTAAGTTTCTATAAGATCCCCTCTCAATCTCCTAAATTCTAGAGAGTATAAACCAAGTCTATCCAGTCTTTCTTCATAAGACAGTCCTGACATCCCAGGAATCAGTCTGGTGAACCTTCTCTGCACTCCCTCTATGGCAATAATGTCCTTCCTCAGATCCTCAGAACAGCATGAGGTAATAACATTGGTATATTGGTAATAAAAATAAAAATTGGTATAAAAATAAAAATAAGACAAATGAACACTGGTAATAAAATTGGTCGAACACTTAATGATGCCAAGATAATAATCTCTCCCACAACAGAACGCTAGTTCGATGAATTCGCACTTTCCCATCCTGCAAGCTCGGGGCAATTTGAAAAAGGCCGATTAACCAACAAACCTGCACCTCTTTGGAATGTGGGGGGAATCGGAGCATCCGGAGAAAACCCACTTGGTCACAAGGAGAACGGGCAAACTCCGCACTGACAACACCCATGGTCAGGATTTGAATCTGGGTCTCTGCCGCTGCACTGCTGTGCTGCTTGTCTGACTTTACTGTTGATGGCAAGAGGCTGTAACGTGGCTGGTCGGGAGATGAGGTGTTGATCGCTAAACTTGCATTCGGCTTTGTTGAAGCAGAGAAGAAATGGGATGGAGGCAACTGAAGATTGGAACCTCGTCTACGGACCAGAGCGGTGATGCGCAAATGGTACACCTCTTGCGGGAACACCTGTGTAGGAAGGAACTGCAGGTGCTGGTTTACACCGAAGATAGACACAAAATGCTGGAGTAACTCAGCGGGACGGGCAGCGTCTCTGGAGAGAAGGGACGGGTGACGTTTCGGGTCGAGACCCTTCTTCTGACTGAGAGTCAGGGGAGAGGGAAAAGGGAGATATGGAAGGGAAAGGTGTGAAAACGAGAGATCAAAGGGGACAAAGTTCAAGAAAAATGTACAATAGAACAATGTTAGCGAGGGGAAGGTAATAATAATAATAATAATAAAAATAATAATATCTTTTATTGTCATTGCACATATGTGCAACGAGATTTGGTATGCAGCTTCCATCCGATATCATTACTTAAATAACTAATAACATTTAGATTTAGCTAAAACACCGCACTGTGGGTATTGAAGGCCGTAAAATAGACCAGAAGAACAAAATGGACAGAGTGCTTACAAATGGCCAGTTTGATGGTGTTGTCGAGGGTTAAATGTCGACCAGGAAATTGGAAGATGTCACCTTTAAAAATTGATCGCTCGGTTGGCAATTGTGGGCTGTAGACTTAAGGAAGGGGTTTTGCGGAGGCTGCACAGAGGATTTGCTGGAATGACACCTTGGTTGAGCGGCTTCAGTTATTGCCAATGTTGAGATAAGGGAGAGGAGAGAAGGATAAGGTGGGATTTGATGAGGTTGATCATGGTTGATAACAATTCCGATATTCACTTTCAAGAAGCTCAGGAGGGAAAGGGAAACCAGTTTGATATCATTTGCAAATGATAAAGTGGTGTGATGAGATGCAATGTTCTCCACTATGATCTGGGATGCAATGCCTGAAACAGGTTTCACACAGTTAGGGGCGGCACGGTGACGCAGCGGTAGAGTTGCTGCCTCACAGCGCCGGGGACCCGGGTTCCATCCTGACCACGGGTGCTGTCTGTACGGAGTTTGTACATTTGTACGTGGGTTTTCTCCGGATGTTCCGGTTTCCTCCCACACTCCAAAGACGTGCAGGTTTGTAGGTTAATTGGCTTTGGTAAAATTGTAAATTGTCCCTGGTGTGTGTAGGACGGTGTTAGTGTGCGGGGATCGCTGGTTGGTGCGGATGGTTGAACCGCCTGTTTCTGCGCTGGATCTCCAAAGTCTAAAGTAAACTAAAGTGGTTTTAAAAGGGAATTTTACGGATACTATAGAATATTTAGATTAGCTTAGTTTGCTCAGCACAGTTTAGCCTAGTTTAGACATTTAGCATGGAAACAGGCCCTTCGGCCCGCCAAGTCCGTGCCGACCAGCGATCTCCCTGCTTCTATGTTATCCTACTTTCTCATCCACTCCTTAATGAGAGAGGCAGGTTCTCCCTGTGACCAGGGAGAAGGGTTTCGGCACGAAACGTTACCTATTTCCTTCGCTCCATAGATGCTGCTGCACCCGCTGAGTTTCTCCAGCATTTTTGTGTACCTTCTCCCTGTGACCACGTGGGTTTCCTCCTGGAGCTCCGGTTTCCTCCCACATCCTGAAAACGTGCAGATTTGTCGGTGACTTGGCCCTCTGTAAATTGCCCCTGGTGCCTTGTAGGATAACAATAGACAATAGGTGCAGGAGTAGGCCATTCGGCCCTTCGAGCCAATGTGATCATGGCTGATCATCCCCAATCAGTACCCCGTTCCTGCCTTCTCCCCAAATCCCCTTAAGAGCCCTATCTAGCTCTCTCTTGAAAGCATCCAGAGAACCTGCCTCCACCGCCCTCTGAGGCAGAGAATTCCACAGACTCACCACTCTCTGTGAGAAAAAGTGTTTCCTCGTCTCCGTTCTAAATGGCTTACTCCTTATTCTTAAACTGTGTGGCCCCTGGTTCTGGATTCCCCAACATCGGGAACATGTTTCCTGCCTCTAGCGTGTCCAAGCCCTTAACAATCTTATATGTTTCAATGAGATATCCTCTCATCCTTCTAAACTCCGGAGTATACAAGCCCAGCATGTCCATTCCTCGCATCGTCCTGCATTCCAGAATCGCATCAGGCCCCTCATCCTGCCCAACATAACTTTAATCCCAAGATGGTACAGGCAGCGTCTCTGGAGACTGAAGAGGCTTCTCGACTCAAAACGTCACCCATTCCTTCTCTCCAGGGACGCTTGCCTGTCCCGCTGAGTTACTCCAGCACTTTGTGTCTATCTCTGGTTTAAACCAGCATCTGCAGTTCCTTCCTACGCATAACTTTAATCCCTGTGGTTACTGCAGAAAAGGATCAGTTTCGGATTTGCGGAGGTGATTTAAATATACGTTAAGTTTCAAAGGTGAAGTGACGCCTCAATTGCTTCCAGAATATAATCATAGTTTTGGATAATTTGGACAATAGTTCCTTGGCCATGATGTAACCCAATCCACAGAAGCATTGTTCCGACTGACAGGTAAATTGTTGAGTAGTTTAGGGATGTAAAGCATAGCCTCTATAACTTGACCTCTCTCGCCCACATTTCCTGCCCAAACTATCAACAGGATCGGAGGAATTGATTGAAATATGATCACTGCACGGGAGAAACTTTATATATAATACAAACATTATATTGGGATGCATCACAACAGAGTTTGGGGACAGCTCCAATTCAAGTCCGCAAGAAATTGCAGCCAATTGTGGACGCAGCCCAGACCATCACACAAACCAACCTCCCTTCCATTGACTCCATCGACACCTCGCGCTGCCTCGGCAAGGCCAGCAGCATCATCAAGGACCAGTCGCACCCCGGACACTCCCTCTTCTCCCCTCTCCCATCGGGCAAGAGGTACAGAAGTGTGAAAACGAATGCACACCTCCAGATTCAGGGACAGTTTCTTCCCAGCTGTTATCAGGCAACTGAACCATCCTACCACAACCAGGGAGCGGTCCTGAACTACTATCTACCTCATTGGTGACCATCGGACTTTGATCGGACTTTGCTGGCTTTACCTTGCACTAAACGTTATTCCCTTATCATGTATCTCCAGTAAACACTGTAAATGGATCAATTGTAATCATGTTTTCCCACTGACTGGTCAGCTCGCAACAGAAGGTTCTCACTGTAATTTGGTATACGTGACAATAAACTAAAACTGAAACTGAAAGATGACCCACCCGTCTGAAGAAGGGTCTCAACCTGAAACGTCACCCATTCCTTCTCTCCAGAGACGCTGCCGGTCCCGCTGAGTTACTCCAGCATTTTGTGTCTATCTTCAGTTTAAAGCAGCACCTGCAGTTCCTTCCTCCACATAAACCTATTGAACTTGGCAAGGTAGAGTATCTGTGTAGGAAGGGGCTGTACCCGCTCGCCCTCCACATCTCAACACCCACCCCCAACTCCACACCAACAACTAGTCTAGATTAGGGCTAGTCACGGTGGCGCAGCGGTAGAGTTTCTGCCTTACAGCGAATGCAGCGCCGGAGACCCGGGTTCGATCCCGACTACGGGTGCCATCTGTACGGAGTTTGCACGTTCTCCCCGTGACCTGCGTGGGTTTTCTCCGAGATCTTCGGTTTCCTCCCACACTCCAAAGACGTCCAGGTTTGTCGGTTAATTGGCTGGGTAAATGTAAAAATTGTCCCTAGTGAGTGTAGGATAGTGTTAGTGTGTGGGGGTCGCTGGTCGGCACGGACACGGTGGGCCGAAGGGCCTGTTTCCGCGCTGTATCTCTAAAACTAAAAACTAAAACTAGTCCGATCACCAACTAGAGAGTGGTCCTGAGCTACTATCCACCTCAGACTAGTTTTAATCAAACTTTAATCCACCTCAGACTAGTTTTAATCAGACTTTACTGGACTTTATCTTGCACTAAACGCTATTCTCTTTATCCTGCATCTTTACCCTGTGGGTAGCTTGGCTGTAATCATGTGTTGTCTTTCCTCTGACTGGATAGCAGGCAACAACATGCTTTTCACTGTACCTCGGTACACGTGACAATAAACTAAACCATAGATCATAGAACATTACAGCACAGGAACAGGCCCTTCGGCCCACAAGGTCCGTGCCGAACATGACGCCAAGACCAACTCTTATCTTCCTGCGCGTGATCCGTATCCCTCCATCCCCAGCGTAAGCCCTCCGCTGTCACAATTCGGTCTGTTTCAGAAATGGCCGTGGATTCTGAAAGGTTTTAGAATAGAATAGAATGAGAATCGAATGCCTTTTATTGTCATTCAAACAGACAAGGTTTGAACGAAATTTCATTCATGACATTACAAAATAAAAAACCAAGACACACACTTAACACAATTTGCACAAACATCCATCACGGTGAATCTCCAACACCTCCTCACTGTGATGGAAGGCAAAAGTCTTATCTCTTCCCTTTGTTCTTCTCCCGCGGTCCAGCAGTCCAACTGCAGCGTCGAGGCGACTGGGGCTCACGATGTTAAAGCCCCCGGCGGGCGATGGCAAGTCCCGCGGCCGTTTAAGCCGCGCCGGGCGATGTTAGGCCCCGCTCCGAGTCCTTTAAACCCCAGCGATTCCGGCGGGAGAAGTTGCCGTTGTGGGAGCTCCGAAAAGCGGTCTCCCACCAGGGACCTGCGATTGTTTTGATACAATTTCTACGTATTGTGCAGCAAAGTCAGTACATGTCTCTGCTTCTTCACTTCCATGGTAACGGGAGGCAAGTGGCGTTGAAGTCAATCAGGTGAATTGTTACAATTTTATATAAATTGTGGATACTGTACAGTATAATGTGGATAAATGTGAGGTTATCCACTTTGGTGGCAAAAACGGGAAGGCAGACTATTATCTAAATGGTGGCCGATTAGGAAATGGGGAGATGCAGCGAGACCTGGGTATCATGGTACACCAGTCATTGAAAGTAGGCATGCAGGTGCAGCAGGCAGTGAAGAAAGCGAATGGTATGTTAGCTTTCATAGCAAGAGGATTTGAGTATAGGAGCAGGGAGGTTCTACTGCAGTTGTACAGGGTCTTGGTGAGACCACACCTGGAGTATTGCGTACAGTTTTGGTCTCCAAATCTGAGGAAGGACATTATAGCCATAGAGGGAGTGCAGAGAAGGTTCACCAGACTGATTCCTGGGATGTCAGGACTTTCAAATGAAGAAAGACTGGATAGACTTGGCTTGTACTCGCTAGAATTTAGGAGATTGAGAGGGAATCTTATAGAAACGTACAAAATTCTTATGGGGTTGGACAGGCTAGATGCAGGAAGATTGTTCCCGATGTTGGGAAAGTCCAGGACAAGGGGTCACAGCTTAAAGATAAGGGGGAAATCCTTTAAGACCGAGATGAGGAAAAACTTTTTCACGCAGAGAGTGGTGAATCTGTGGAATTCTCTGCCACAGAGGGTAGTTGAGGCCAGTTCATTGGCTATATTTAAGAGGGAGTTAGATGTGGCCCTTGTGGCTAAAGGGATCAGGGGGTATGGAGAGAAGGCAGGTACGGGATACTGAGTTGGATGATCAGCCATGATCATATTGAATGGCGGTGCAGGCTCGAAGGGCCGAATGGCCTACTCCTGCACCTATTTTCTATGTATCTATGTATATCGGACGAAAAGGGATAATGTCGGAAAGGAGAGGAGAAATCCCGACAGGCCAGACATGGATGTAATCCGGAATCTAACACAAAGCACTGACTGACGGAAGGCACGGACAGATCGGTCTAAGGTCACGAGAGACATGCATGGAGTGGGTGTTTAAGAACGAACTGCCGATGGTGGAAAAATCCAAGGCAGACAAAAATGCTGGAGAAACTCAGCGGGTGAGGCAGCATCTACGGAGCGAAGGAAATAGGTGACGTTTCGGGTCCTGACAATCCAAGTCTGTCCAACCTCTCCTTGTACCCACTAATCCAGGCATTATTCTGGTAGACACAAAATGGTGGAGGAACTCAGCGGGACAGGCAGCATCTCTGGAGAGAAGGGATGGGGTCGAGACCCTTCTTCAGACTGAAGTCTCTCCAGAGATGCTGCCTGTCCCGCTGAGTTACTCCAGCTTTTTGTGTCTCTCTTCGGTCTAAACCAGCGCCTGCAGTTCCTTCATGCATCATTCTGGTAAACCTCCTCTACTCACTCTCCGAGACCTCCACATCCTTCGTGTAATGGGGTGACCAGAACTGCACGCAATACTCCAAATGCGCTCTGACCAAAGTCTTATTGAGCTGCAAGTAATTAAAGGTTAAGTAATTAAATATATTCCAAAACGGATTGATTTTTATACACAGAGCGTCAAAGATTATAGGGCATTGAACAGCCGCAATGATTTTATTGAACTGTTCTGCTCCGGTTCCGACTTCTTCTCTGCTAGTTACCTACTACACACTGACATACTCACAGATTTCGCACTAATGATCACACTTAGCTGAGCATCAGTAAAGTTCATCACCATCCAATCCAGCTATTTCAGGAGCCTCTTGATTTCCATAAAACAATTTTTCATCCAAATTTGCAGATTAATAGAGTCGAGGTGGAGAAATCCATACGGTGTTATAAAAGTACGAAACACAAAAGAATATTAATTACCAACAACTATTTTTGCGCATGATACATAATCCCATTCACAACCACGAATTCACAAGTTACAGGAGTAGAATTAGGCCATTCGGCCCATCGACTCCACTCCGCCATTCAATCGTGGCTGATCTCTGCCTCCTAATCCCATTTTCCTGCCTTCTCCCCATAACCCTTGACACCCGTTCTAATCGAGAATTCGTCTATCTCTGCCTTAAAAATATCCACCGACTTGGCCTCCACAGCCCTCTGTGGCAATGAGTTCCACAGATTAACTACCCTCTGACTAAAGAGGTTCCTCCTCACCTCCTTTCTAAAAGAGCGCCCTTTAATTCTGAGGCTGTGACCTCTGGTCCTGGACTCTCCCACCAGTGGAAACATCCTCTCCACATCCACTCTATCTTTGCCTTTCAAATCCATAAGGCATTATAAAACTACAAAACACAAATTATTAATTACTAACAACTGCTTTTGCACGTGAGACATAATCCCATTTAGTTTCACAGCATCCAAACATTCGGACTATTTAGTCCTTTAAATCCGTGACGGAGCTTTGAGACGGGCCTTTGCTGCCATTTTCTTGTAGCCCTGAGACTTATTACTTTTCAAATATATATCTAACTCTCTTCAGTCACTCAGTCGGGTCAAGCAGCATCTCTGGAGAACACTGAAATTGCCAAAGATAGACTCAAAATGATGGGTGTCGGAGGTTATGGGGAGAAGGCAGGAGAATGGGGTTAGGGGGGAGAGATAGATCAGCCACGATTGAATGGCGGAGTAGACTTGATGGGCCGAATGGCATAATTCTGCTCCTATCTCTTATGATCTTATG
This sequence comes from Malacoraja senta, assembly GCA_038087875.1. Taxonomy (NCBI): domain Eukaryota; kingdom Metazoa; phylum Chordata; class Chondrichthyes; order Rajiformes; family Rajidae; genus Malacoraja; species Malacoraja senta. The sequence goes on along the minus strand of CM075999.1, from coordinate 1,794,154 downwards.
AGTAACTCAGCGGGACAGGCAATATCTGTGGAGAGAATGAATGGGTGACGTTTCGGGTCGAGACCCTTCTTCACACCCGAAACGTCACCCATTCCTTCTCTCCAGAGATGCTGCCTGTCCCGCTGAGTTACTCCAGCATTTTGCGTCTATCTTCGGTTTAAACCAGCATCTGCAGTTCCTTCCTGCACTGAACTTGCCAACTTTAGGTAACTAACCTCCAAACAATCACCTCCCTTCTACCACCATTTTCACCCCACCCCTCTTCCCCCTCTTCCCTGTGTCCCACCTGGACTTGCAAACATTTCTCTACAAAGGGATATTTCGCTGGGGCAGCTTACAACACAGCGGCATGAATATTGGAAACAGACACAAAATGCTGGAGTAACTCAGCGGGACAGGCAGCATCTCTGGAGGGAAGGAATGGGTGACGTTTCGGGTCGAGACCCTTCTGGTTTCTCTAATTTCAAGTAACGCTGGTCATCCTGCTAGTTTCACTGTTCACACACCCTTCGTTATCACCTCCTTCACAGCCAACAATGGACCATTGTGGGCTCCCCTTGCCATCAGTGTCAACTCTGATTTGTTCCGTACCTTTTCATACCTCTAGTCTCCCTCTCCCCTGACTCTCAGTCTGAAGAGGAGCCTCAATCCGAAACGTCACCCATTCCTTCTCTCCAGAGATGCTGCCTGACCTGCTGAGTTACTCCAGCATTTTGTGTCTGTTTTCGGTCTAAACCGGCATTTGCAGTTCCTTCCTGCACAGTCGTGGTGACAAAGAGTCAGAGAGTACTTGTACGACTATAATCACTATATGACTATGATTCTACGAGTCATGAAAAACCATAGAGTTTAGTTTAGTTTGGTTTGGTTTGGTTTGGTTTGCAGAAACAGGCCCTTCGGCCCATAAAGTCTGCGCTGACCAGCAATCACCCCGTACATAGACACACTTGCTGGAGTAACTCAGCGGGAAAGGCAGCATCTGTGGAGAGAAGGGACGGGTGACGTTTCTGGTCGAGACCCTACTTCAGACAATCCCCCGTACACTATCCCACACGCACCAGGGACAATTTACACTTACCCCAAGCCAATTAACCTACAAACCTGCTCGTCGTTGGAGTTTGGGAGGAATCCGGAGCTCCCGGAGAAAACGCACGCGGGTCACGGGGGGGAAGGTACAAACTCCGTACGGACAGCACCCGTAGTCAGGATCGAACCCGCGTCTCCGGCGCTGAGGGGCATCGACTCTAGCGCTGCGCCACCGTGCTGCCCTTGACAGTCACTGAGTTGTACACTCATAGAGTGAGAGGTTTGTACAGTCAGAGAATGTACAGTTGTAGAGTATGACCCTCACCGAGTCATATTGTAACAGTCTTGCATTCAAGTTCAAGTTCACAGGCACCAATAAAGGTCCAGTGATATTTGAGTTACCATACAGCCATACAAGTTTAAAAAACCCACAATACACAATAAAGTTAACATAAACATCCACGGCTGCGGAATCAACATTCCTCACTGAGATGGAAGGCAATAACGTTCAGTCATCTTCGTCCTTTCATAGAGTCGGTAGAGTTGTACAGTACAGAAGTGGGCCCTTTGGCCCATCAAACCCATGCTGGCCCATCAAACCCATCCACACCAATGCCATTAGGACCTTACCCCGCGAAGCTTTTTAAGTGCCTGTGTAAATGTCCCTTAAAAGTACTAATTGTATCTGAGTCCAACATCTCCTCTGGCAATGAAGTCCAGACATCAACCACTCTCTGTGTAAATAAAAAATTACTCCTTGGAACCCCCTTTGAAACCACTTCCTCTCACCTCAAAACTGTACCCTAATTTTATGATACCGATACCTTAGGAATAAGTTTCTGACTATCTAGACCATGCAAAGGTAGACCAAAATGCTGGAGAAACTCAGCGGGTGAGGCAGCATCTATGGAGCGAAGGAAACAATTTGTTCTTGGAGACTGCAGGGAGATCTGATAGATGTGTACAATATGATGAGAGGCTTAGATAGGGTGGACAGTCAGAACCTTTTATACCCAAATACAAGAGGGCACAGCTTTCCCGGCGGGCCGAAGGGCCTGTTTCCGTGCTGTATCTCTAAACATTCTCGGCGGCCCTCCACTGGGTAGCTAGAGTAAAAGAAACAGGCTCTTCGGCCCACTGAGTCCATGCTATCCCTTTCTGTTGTCTGCACTCAAGCCATTTTAGTTGCGTTCGATCCAAACCCCCTTCCAGGTTGTGGAGTTGCCTCAAAGAGGAACATCCTCGCGACATCTCAACATGTAGGTTTATGCCAGAGAAGCAGTCAGTTGAAACTCTCAGCTCTCCTCTTACTTTGCTGTTGATTTAAAATTCAACAGGCAATAGCTTATAGTAATATTTTTTTAAATTTCAATAGACAGTAGACAACAGACAATAGGTGCAGGAGTAGGCCATTCGGCCCTTCGAGCCAGCACCGCCATTCAATGTGATCATGGCTGATCATCCCCAATCAGTACCCCGTTCCTGCCTTCTCCCCATATCCCCTGACTCCGCTATCTTTAAGAGCCCTAACTAGCTCTCTCTTGAAAGTATCCAGAGAACCGGCCTCCACCGCCCTCTGAGGCAGAGAATCCCACAGACTCACATCTCTCAAAATGCATGATCCTTACAAGACTACATCCAACATTCTCGGAGGCCATACATACATTCAATACTGTTTACACAAATTTATCGCCCACCCTTGCCACGCATGGGGCCCACCGGCGTTGAATCCCTTCCTTTATTTTGAGGGGCGTCTCCACCACTCCCTGCCCCCCCATGTCCAGCAGCGGAAGGACCCTAGACTGTGGTCGTCCCCCCACCGAGCCTTGGCGTTGGCTGCACCGAGCTTCAGTGTATTAAATATTCATGTTCAAATCTATATTTAGAAGAGCACTGATTGTACGGTGGCAGAGTAAGGCCGCTCTTTCTCACTTTCCATTCACATCCAGGAGTTTTCCTATCCTCAAGGTTTCAAGGTCAGTTTATATTGTCACGTGCATCAGTTCAGGTACAGTGATATTTAATAATAATTATAATACATTTTATTTATGGGCGCCTTTCAAAAGTCTCAAGGACACCTTACAAAGTTTAACAAGAAACATGTAAGCGGAATGAAATAAATAGGAAAGACATCACCAGTACACAAATTAAAGATAGAATTAAATCCAAAAACAAAAATCAAAAACACAATATGGAAGAGAGAGCAGCGGTTGCTAAAGCGCGCCAGCGTCCACTCTCCCTTCCGACCGCCTTCTTGGACATAGACAAACATAGACACTACACATTACACACAATATCATCCCCCCCACAATGATTACCACTGTGGGAGAAGGCACAATGTCCAGTCCCCAACCCCAGTTCACCCACAGCCATACTAAGTGAAAAGCAACAAGACACACAGCCACGTAAAATAAAAGTTAACGCAAACATCCACCACAGCAGCTCCGCACGTTCCTCACTGTGATGAAAGGTAATAGAGTCCGAGCTTCTTCCCCTTTATTCTCCCGCGGTCGGGACTGTCGAACCATCCGGAGACAGGGCCATCAAAGCTCCCGCAGCCGGCGATCCGTAGCCCTCGCGTCACGGTGATCGAAACTCCCGCGTCGGGACGGTGATTGAGCTTGGAGCTCCCGAGTCGGTCCCTAACCAGGGACCGCGTGCTCCGTGATGTTCGAGTCCACTAGCCCGCGGTTGGAGCTCTCCACAGTCCATCCCCGGCAATGGCAGGTCGGGATGTCCGCGCCAGGCCCGCGGTCGAAGCGCCGGGTCGGTCTCCAGGAAATGCCGCGCCACTCCACGGTGTCAGGCCGCAGTGGGGACGGAGATACGACACGGAAAATAAAATCACATCTCCGCCGAGGTAAGAGATTGAAAAAAAGTTTCCCCCAGCCACTCATCCCCCCTCCCCGCCCACATAAAACAAACCAAGGAACAATAAAACATCTGAAGAAGGGTTTCGGCCCGAAACGTTGCCTATTTCCTTCGCTCCATAGATGTTGCTTCACCCGCTGAGATTTTCCTGCATTTTTGTCTAACTTCGATTTTTCAGCATCTGAAGTTCCTTCTTAAACATACTCTTTTAGTTTAGTTTAGTTTAATTTAGACATACAGCGCGGAAACAGGCCCTTCGGCCCATCGAGTCCGTGCCGACCAGCGATCCCCGCACACTAACACTATCCTACACACACTGGGGACAATTTTTACATTTACCAAGGCAATTAATCTACAGACCTGCCCGTCTTTGGTACTTGAAATAACAAAACAGAAGAAAGGGCAGACAGACTGTAGGCGAGGCAGCCATTGCTGGCCGCCATCCTGCATTTGGGTCGGGCAACTTGAATCATCCCCTCTGCCCCCACCCCCACATCGCTTCCCCCACCACAATAAGTCTGAGGAAGGGTCCCGACACAAAACGTCGCCTATCCATGTTCTCCAGAGATGCTGCCTGAGTGACTCCAGCCCTGGCTGTGAACCCATTGTTTTCACATAACTCCAGCTCCCAGGACGTGTGGTAGAGAGGCACAAAAATCCCTCAACTCCCTCTTTCAGAAACAGAACGATCGGTCCTCAAAAGGGAACCGTTATGCCCCAACGCCCCCACCTCTTTCTTTCTTTTAAAATCTTTTTATTCGTTTTTTTTTCAAAAACAAAAACAAAACAAAGAAAAATAATGATAAACATAATAATGAAATTGATACCTAGGGATCAGGGTTACATTAATAACAGGTATAACCTAAATATGTGTCCAGTGTCAAAATACACATTGAGTACACACCTCCCGCTCTCTATGTAAATATAGTTAAGTGTTTGAAAGGGAACTTGTATAGATAAAAACAAAAACACAAAAAGAAAAAAAAAGAAAAGAAGAGAAAAAAGGAGAAAAACAAAACCCCCCAGCATTTTGTGTCCTTTATGTGTATCATTGCAAGAAAGGTTATTCCCTTTATCCTTTGACCGACTAGCATGTCTAGAAGGATGTGGGGCCAAACGTGATGTGTAGGAAGGAACTGCAGACGCTGGTTTCCACCGAAGACAGACACAAAATGCTGGAGTAACTCAGCAGGACGGGCAGCATCTCTGGAGAGAAGGAATGTAAGTAAGTTTATTGGCCAAGTATTCACATACAAGGAATTTGCCTTGGTGCTCCGCCCACAAGTAACAACATGACGATACAGTGACAGTTACGAATGACTCAGAAAACACTAAACATCAATAATAATAAAACATTAATGATAAAACACCATTGATCAAGCATGTGAACCAACAAAATACCAGATCAAAGGGAGGCTACAGATTTTTGGCTGTTGAGTAGAGCAACTACTCGTGGATAAAAACATTTTTTGGTTGAGGTTAAGGGTCTCGACCCTGTGCCGCTGAGTTACTCCAGCATTTTGTGGCTACCTGGGGCCAAACGTCGGCAGCTGGGACTAGCTTGGTCGACTTGGGCGAGTTGGGCCCAAGGGCCAGTTTCCGTGCTGTATGACCATGAGTCTGCGTCAAAGCATCTGAGAGCCATGGATATCGTAATCCCTCACGGCTCACGCTCACTTCAGCCGGACCTGTCCCATTATTGTGCCTGATAAAGGTTTCCATCCATAACACCAGTATATTTCCATGAGATTTATCTCATGCATTAGTCACAGCAAATTGCAGCTTGCCGTTTCTGCTTACACTTGCCTCTTGTTATGCAGTGTGTGTCTCTTACAGTCTAATGGTTTGAAAGGAGTATAATAAGTGAAAGCCTGCAAAATAAAATGTTATCTTCTATTTAACAACAGCGTCTTGATGTACATCCACGCTCCAAGTACAGAGATGCAGAGACACGCTGCTTTGTAGCCAAAAAAATAATTCGTTTTTCGTTTTTTGAGTTCAGTTCAGTTTAGTTTATTGTCACGATAATACCGAGGTACAGTGGAAAGCTTTTGTTGCGTGCCATCCAGCCAGCGGAAAGACAGGACATGATTGCAATCGAGCCATTTGCAGTGCACAGACGCATGATAATGGAAGAACTTTTAATTTTAGAGACACGGTATGGAAACAGGCCCTTCGGCCCACCGGGTCCACGCCGACCATCGATCACCCGTTCCCGTTAGTTCTCTCACTTTCTCATCTACCCTTCGCCCAGTTGGGGCAATTTTTACAGACAATTGACCTACCAGCCCGCACGTCTTTGGAATGCGGGAGGAGACCGGAGCACCCGGAGGAAACCCACGCGGTCCCAGAAAGAACGTGCAAACTCCACATAGACAGCACCCGAGGTCAGGATTGAACCCGGGTCTCTGGCGCTCTAAGGCAGCAACTTAACCGCTACGCCACCGCACCACACGGTGTTTGATGTAACTCTGATTTACATGTGGACCAGTTGCTTATCCAAATAGTTTGAGACATGTAATAGTTATGTGATAGAGAGTACACACATGGAACTGCGGGTAGAGGTTCAACAATAGAGACACAATGTGCTGAAGTTGGAATGTGCTCCAGAGATGCTGCCCGACCCGCGGAGTTACTCCAGCACTATGTGTCCTGCAACAGGAGTTATAGGACAGATCTGTTCATCAAAATTAATTCAACCTCTGAAGAAGGGTCTCGACCCGAAACGTCACCCATTCCTTCTCTCCAGAGACGCTGCCTGTCCCGCTGAGTTACTCCAGCATTTTGCGTCTACTTTTCATTTAAACCAACATCTGCAGTTCTTTCTTACACATTAATAATTAATTCACCGTTGGCCTGACCTGGCATTTTGCTGAAGAGAACTCATGAATCGACAAGTCTTTATAATTTCTGCATGCTGATATTGTTTTCCTGTAATTACTCTCGGCAAGTGTTTGAGATGTATGTACATTCGTTTCTTTATTGACTATATTTATTTGGGACCATTTCCAGTTGAGAAGAAAGACATTTTGATGAATAACATCAGTTTAGTTTAGTTTAGTTTCGAGAAACAGGCCTTTCGGCCCACCGAGTCCGCGCCGACCAGCGATCCCCGCACACTAACACTATCCCACACACACTAGGGACAATTTTGACATGTATACCAAGTCAATTAACCTACAAACCTGTACCTCTTTGGAGTGTGGGAGGAAACCGAAGATCTCGGAGAAAACACACGCGGGTCACGGGGAGAACGTACAGACTCCGTATAGACAGCGCCCGTAGTCAGGATCGAACCCGGGTCTCTGGCGCTGTGAGGGCAGCCCCCCACCCCCACATCAGTCTAAAGAAGGGTCTCGACCCGAAACGTCACCTATTCCTTCGCTCCATAGATGCTGCCTCACCCGCTGAGTTTCTCCAGCATTTTTGTCTACCTTTGATTTTCCAGCATCTGCAGTTCTTTCTTACATAGAAACATAGAAAATAGGTGCAGGAGGAGGCCATTTGGCCCTTTGAGCCAGCACCGCCATTCATTGTGATCATGGCTGATCGTCCCCAATCAATAACCCGTGCCTGCCTTCTCCCCATATCCCTTGATTCCACTAGCCCCTAGAGCTCTATCTAACTATCTCTTAAATCCATTCTGGACTCGCCCAACATTGGGAACATTTTTCCTGCATCTAGCTTGTTCAGTCCTTTTATAATTTTATTTGTTTCTATAAGATCCCCCTCATCCTTCTAAACTCCAGTGAATACAAGCCCAGTCTTTTCAATCTTTCCTCATATGACAGTCCCGCCATCCCAGGGATCAATCTCGTGAACCTACGCTGCACTGCCTCAATCACAAGGATGTCCTTCCTCAAATTAGGAGACCAAAACTGTACACAATACTCCAGATGTGGTCTCACCAGAGCCCTATACAACTGCAGGAGAACCTCTCTACTCCTATGCTGAAATCCTCTTGTTATGTAGGCCAACATCCATTAGCTTTCTTCACTGCCTGCTGTACCTGTAAGCCAACTTTCAGTGTACAAGGACGCCCAGGTCTCGCTGCACCTCCCCCTTACCTAACCTAACCCCATTGAGATAATAATCTGCCCCCTTGTTTTTGCCACCAAAGTGGATAACCTCACATTTATCTATATTATACTGCATCTGCCATACCCTATAAAACTAATGTTCTTAAACATTAAATATTCTCAGAGTGGCCGGGGAAGTCAAATTGAGTTCTTCATAGCCGGAATGTTCGGTCTGCGCATTTCTTGTTATCTGGCCAAGTTCCATAAAGTCCCCCCCTTACTGAGAACAGCTTCCAATCTGTCAGCACTTGGTGTGTGACAAGATGGACTTTGTCCCAGTGAATGTACTCACTTTGTGGGATCCATCACCAATACACTGCGCCACTTAACACGACATATTGGCGCTGAGTTCACATCTTTGACATTTAACGGCACTGGGCCTGTACTCTCATGAATTTAGAAGAATGAGGGGGGACCTCATTGAAAAGTACCGAGTAGTAACAGGCTTGGATAGAGCGGATGTGGAGAGGATGTTTCCACCAGTCGGAGAGTCTAGGACCAGAGGTCAAAGCCTCAGAATTAAAGGACGTTCCTTTAGGAAGGAGATGAAGAAGAATTTCTTTAGTCAAAGGGTGGTGAATCTGAGAGATTCTTTTGCTAGTGGATAGTTTTAAGGCAGAGATAGATAGATTCTCGATTTCTAAGGGTGTCAGAGGTTATGGGGAGAAGGCAGGAGAATGGGGTTAGGAGGAAGAGGTAGATTAGCCTTGATTGAATGGCGGCGTAGACTGAAGAAGGGTTTCGACCCGAAACGTTGCCTATTTCCTTCGCTCCATAGATGCTGCTGCACCCGCTGAGTTTCTCCAGCATTTTTGTGTACTTGATGGGCCGAATGGCCTAATTCTGCTCCTATTAAATGATGACCGATGAACTTATATAAACTGCCTCAACTTCTTTTTCCATCGGAAGTAGTTGTCCTGCCGAGCCAATTGACACTTTCTCACTGGTGCAGCGGGTGGTGCTGCTGCCTCAGATCCACAGAGAACCGGGTTCGATCCTGACCTTGGAGAGGCAGTACCGTTAGCCATAGAGTCATAGAGGTATACAGTGTAGAAACAGGCCCTTCAGCCCAACATGCCCATGCCAACCAACATACCCCCAAACCAACCATGTTGGTTGGCATGGCCATGTTGGGCTGAAAGCCCACCTGCCTGTATTTGTCCCATATCCTTCTAAATCTACCATCCCACCACAACTGGAGAGCGGCCCTGAACTACTATCTACCTCATTGGAGACCCGCGGACTATCTTTGATCAGACTTTACTGGCTTTATCTTGCACTAAATATTATTCCCCTATCATGTATCTGTACACTGTGAATGTCTCGATTGTAATCATGTATTGTCTGTCCGCTGACTGGTTAGCACGAAACAAAAGCTTTTCACTGTACCTCAGTACACGTGACAATAAACTAAACTGAACTAAACTAACTATCCATGTACCTGTCTAAATGTTTCTTAAACATTGTGATAGTACTCGCCTCAACTACCTCCTCTGGCAGTTCGTTCCATATACCTACCACCCTTTGTGTAAAAAACGTTGCCCCTCAGGTTCCTATGAAATCTTTCCCCCCTTACCTTAAACCGATGTCCTCTGGGTCTCGATCCCCCTCCTCTGTGTAAAAGACACTTTGCATTTACCCGATCTATTCCTCTCATGTCTCCTTCAGCCAGAGGGTGGTGAATCTGTGGAATTCATTGCCACGGAAGGCTGTGGAGGCCAAGTCAGTGGATATTTTTAAGGCAGAGATAGATAGATTCTTGATCAGTGCGGGTGTCAGGGGTTATTGGGAGAAGGCAGGAGAATGGGGTTAGGAGGGAAAGATAGATCAGCCATGATTGAATGGTGGAGTAGACTTGATGGGACGAATGGCCTAATTCTGCTCCTAGAACTTAAGAACATGAACCTAGTAGTCCATGCGAGGACATTGTGCTGCATTCACTGTGCAATGCTGCGTATGGGGTTAGGAGGGAAAGATAAATCAGCCATGATCGAATGGCAGAGTAGACTTGATGGGCCGAATGGCCTAACTCTTCTCCTATCACTTATGAGCTTATGAACTGTACGGAGTTTGCACATTATCCTGCGTGGGTTTTCTCCGGGTGCTCCGGTTTCCTCCCACACCCCAAAGACGTACGGGTTTGTAGGCTGGTTGGTCTCTGTAGATAGATTGTCCCCTTGACTTGAAACATCAACCTCGCCTCTCTACCCTCTAACTCTGCAGCCTGAGGTGCTGAATGATTCCACCGTCATTTGTAATCATTCTGATAATAATCATTCACTTCTTTCCAGCAGAAACTAATATCGTGTTCATTTGGTACAATTACCGTTTGCGAGGTGTTTCTTTTCGTCCCTTGACCATAGTTTTATAAATGTTGTTATCATCTGTATTTTTTTTTATCAATGGCTACTAATCCGTATCTATTGCAATTTTTTAACATCTCTCCTATCTATTGCAAATGATTTGATGCACTTTGAATTTCCGAGCAGGGGAAGCTGATTTTTCATTTTAAATGAATTTATGGTTTTCTTGGAGATTAGACGTTGACAGAGTTGATGCTTTGGTTTAGTTTTGAGATACAGTGTGGACACAGGCCTTTCCGCCCACCGAGTCCGCGCCGACCAACGATCGCGCGTTCACACTTGTTCCAATGTTATCCCACTCCCGCACCCACTCCCTACACACAAGGGGCAATTGCAAGGAGTCCAATTAACATCGAACATTATTGTTTGTCTGAAGAAGGGTCCCGACCCAAAACGACAGCCATTCCTTCCCTCCAGAGATGCAGCCTGTCCCGCTGAGTTACTCCAGCATTTTGTGTCTAACATCGAACATAGAACAGTCCGGCACAAGAACGGGCCCTTTGGCCCACAACGTCTATCTATGCCAAACATGGTGCCAAGACCAACTCTTACCTGCCTGAATGTGGAAACAAAGAACTGCAGATACCTATTTATACCTAAGATATACGATAAGTACCTATCTTATCTTCCTGTTTAAGAAAGAACTTCAGATGCTGGGAAAATCGAAGGTACACAAAAATGCTGGAGCATTTTCACCCAATTCCTTCACTCCATAGATGCTGCCTCACCTGCTGAGTTTCTCCAGCATTTTTGTCTATCTTACCTACCTGGTCTCTCTCTAAACTACAAACCCACACGTCTTTGTGATGTGGGAGGAAATCGAAGGAAACCCAGGTGGTCACGGGGAGAAGGTGCAAACTCCTCACAGACAGCGCCCGTGGTCAGGATGGAAGCCTGGTCTCTGGCGCTGTGAGGCAGCAACTCTACCGCTGCGCCACTTGTTGTCCTTTAACTGTCTGTGGGACATTGTGGCGTGTAGAAGTCCCTCCACGTTACAGCAGGCACCATGCTTCAACAAGTACACCTTCAGCTGAAGCACCTCCTGAAAGGTGCAATGCAAATGGAAGCCATTCTTTGTAGCAGACATTCATCGTTGCCATGGCGACAAGGACAAGATGCTCCCCCCCCCTCTGATTAACACCAGAATCAAGGGCTGCAGACAAAAGGGCTGGCAATGATAAATCTCTCTGGGCATTCAGGAGAAACGGCTTTCATCAGAGCTCGTGAAATCGTGGGACTCTCTGTTTTTAATGATGTTTTTCAGGTGAAAATCATTCAGAGGCAGATGAATAAGCGAGTGAGGAAAAGAAGGAAGCGTGGGTTGTGTGGGAAACCGTGCGAGATATCGCGGTGGGCAGCGGTAGAGCTGATGCCTCACTGCGCCGGTGACCCGGGGTTCCATCCTGACTACGGGTGCTGTCTGTACGGAGTTTGTACGTCCGCACCATGACCTGCGTGGGTTTTCTCCGGGTGCTCTGGTTTCCTCTCACACTCCCAACATGTACTGGTTTGTAGGTTAATTGGCTTTGGTAAAAAAAATTGTAAATTGTTTCCAGTGTGTGTTAGAGTAACAGGGATCGCTGGTCGGCATGGACTCGCTGGGCCGAAGGGCCTGCTTCTGCGTGTACCTGTAAACTAAACTAAACTAATCTAAACTTGATGTATTCAAGAGAGAGTTAGATATTACTCTTGATGCTAATGGAATCAGGGGATCTGGGGAGAAAGCAGGAACGGGGTACTGATTGGGGATGATCAGCCATGATCATATTGAATGGCGGTGCTGGCTCGAAGGGCCGAATGGCCTACTCCTGCACTTATTCTTTATGTTTCTATGTTTAAACTAAACTAAAATAGGAAAGCTTGCTTGGACTCCAGGGACACACGTGGGCCAGTTGAAGAAAATGTCCCTTCTCTCTGCTCTATATACGGCAGGGGAAGGAGACTTCATAGGTCAACACGACTAATAAACACATGGGAACATTGCCACCAGCTACGCTTCACAAGTTTATGTTATGGTAGATAGTAGTTCAGGGCTGCTCTCCAGTTGTGGTAGGGTGGTAGATTTAGAAGGATATGGGCCAAATGGGTGGGGATATGTTGGTTGGCATGGGCATGTTGGGCTGAAGGGCCTGTTTCTACACTGTATGCCTCTATGACACTATGACTAACGGTACTGCCTCTCCAAGGTCAGGATCGAACCCGGTTCTCTGTGGATCTGAGGCAGCAGCACCACCCGCTGCGCCAGTGAGAAAGTGTCAACTGGCTCGGCAGGACAACTACTTCCGATGGAAAAAGAAGTTGAGGCAGTTTATATAAGTTCATCGGTCATAATTTAATAGGAGCAGAATTAGGCCATTCGGCCCATCAAGTCTACTCCGCCATTCAATCATGGCTGATCTATCTCCCCCTCCTAACCCCATTCTCCTGCCTTCTCCCCGTAACCCCTGACCCCTGACACCCTAGTTCTTGATTAGTGACAGGTGTCAGAGGTTATTAATTTTCAGTCAAAATTAAATGCAGAAATCTTCCAAAACCCACCCAGTCATTTTAGACAAGGAAACAGGAAAGGAGTTTTAGTGTTTACAGAAAAACATCATGTCAATTATTTAATTTTTGTAAATGAAATTATTATCTCCAGGCTGTTTTGTAAAATGGCAGCAGGTTTGTGTACGTAACAATAGTATTTGGAGTTCAAAGTCATTCACTGAATGAAAAGCTCTTTGAAAAATCGGATAAAGCGGCTCACAGATCGGGGAAACAAATGGCTTTGAATTTAACCTTTGAATGAAATCTATATCGCGAGCAGGGCGCTGGATTTGCATTTCACGTGAAGTGAAAAATTGGTTCCACTTTGATCCCTTGCTTCATATTGTCATTAGACAGAATTAAACTTCACAATCCTAATAGGAAAATCACCAACTAACATCAGGTGGAAATGTATGACTTTAGTGAGCTGTGCGCGTAAGTCAACATATGCTTCGATTATTATTTTGCTGCAGGTTTTTCAAAGGGCATGAGGGCAGAGGGGGAATAAGGAATATTTTGAAAGGCTTTTTTGCAAAAGATGCATAAAGGGCTGATCAGATGAAAATAAATACTCCAAACGAGAGGGGAATGAGAACGATGTTCCCTTCATTAAATGAATGGTACCTTATCCCACGTGACATGTCACAGTGAAGTTATTTGTTTTTGATACTGTACACAGAGTATGCAAAGAGTCGCTATGTAAAGGGCAAGTCAACAAAGTATTACAGGTTTCAGTTTCAGTTTATTTTATTGTCACGTGTACCGAGGCACAGTGAAAAGCCGTTGTTGCATGCTGTCCAGTCAGCGAACTGAAGAAGGGTCTCGAACCGAAACGTCACCCATTCCTTCTCTCCAGGGATGCTGCCTGTCCTGCTGAGTTGCTCCAGCGTTTTGTGTCAATCTTCGAAAGATTACAGTCGATCCACTTACAGTGAATAGATACATGATCAGGGAATAACCCTTTAGTGCAAAGTAAAGCCAGCAAAGTCCGATCAAGGATAGCCCGAGGGTCACCAAAGAGGTAGATAGTAGTTCAGGACCGCTCTCTAGTTGTGGTAGGATGGTTCAGTTGCCTGATAACTGCTGGGAAGAAACTGTTCAATATTTTCCCAATGGGGTCCCTCTATGTCCCCCCCCCCCCAAGCCAGGTGCCTCTTTGTTCTCTCAGCAAAGTGACCTCAACTGACCTCCATCACCCACCGCGGGCTGTCTGCTTCCATCGATCTCATATTGTCATAAGGTCGTAAGTGATAGGAGCAGAGTTAGGCCATTCGGCCCATCAAGTCTACTCTACCATTCAACCATGGCTGATCTATCTCTCCCTCCTAACCACATTCTCCTGCCTTCTCCCTATCACCTCTGACACCCGCACTAATCAAGAATCTATCTATCTCCGCCTTATAAATATCCATTGACTTGGCCCCTACTCTCTGGGCCTTGATCTCGTTGGTCCACTTCGATCTCGGTCCCTCCTCGCTCCAGGGGCGGGTTAGGAGTGTGCGGTGGTCGACCCACAGCCCCCAGACCGCGGCGAGCTGGCCCTCTGACCACCGCGCGGCGGGCACCCCGCCGTTGTTTGTGGGGAGCGTGCATGAGTGGTCACAAACCCAACCTGGGGCGGCAGAGTCGCTGCCTCACAGCGCCAGAGACCCGGGTTCCATCCTGACCACGGGAGCTGTCAGTACGGAGTTTGTACCTTCTCCCCGTGACCTGAGTGGGATTTCTCTGATGTCTCCGGTTTCTTCCCGCACTCCAAAGACGTACAGGTTTGTAGGTTAATTGGCTTGATGTAAATGTCAATTGTCCCGAGTGTGTGTAGGATAGTGTTAGTGTGTGGGGATCGCTGGTCGGTGCGGACGCGGTGGGCCGAAGGGCCTGTTTCCACGCTGTATCTCTAAACTAAACTAAATTAAACTAATAATTCCTCACCTTTCAGCTTACCTGTGATAAACACTGGACATTCCACTTATTGCCGGTTATACTCTCATAAACTAAAGCATAAAAGTTACATTTAAAATATTCTCATTATGATCTGGAAAGTTATGTGATGTTAGAAACATCTGCTGGTGAAAGCAGTGATTACCGTATCTGATGGCACTTCTCTACGTTTAATTGCATGTGTTAAAATATTTAAGCTACTCTAAAAATAGTGCAGACTGGAATATAAAACAAAATACGTAGCCGTCCCTTGGGTTTAGCTCAAATTATACACAGATCATAACTTTGACAAACTATTGAAGTAGGTTTAGTTTAGTTTAGTTTGGAGATACAGCGGGGAAACAGGCCCTTCGGCCCAGCGAGTCCGCACCGACTAGCGATCCCCGCACATTGACACTCATCGTGGAGATCCCTCGATGTCAAGGATGATGGTCTATGTTCCGTTGTTTTTATGGACTCCCAGGTGGTTTATGGGTCTTCATCTCTTCTTCTTCTTGTGTATGGCGTGCACAGCCTAAAGTTGTAGGCCAACCTGTTCTATTTGATCTAATTGTTTGTGCAAGTCGGGTTGATTGCATTCGTCGAAACAGGGTGGACCACGTGAAGGTTGCAATCTGGTTTACGAGTCCAATCCTGGCTTGGAAAGTTCTTCGGCATTCAGGACAGGTCGTTCCAGATGGCAGATCGGGCTTTGGTTGTTGCTGCCTCTCTTTTTTTCCCCGCTGCTCACAGAGAGAAGACGCCTGTGCGCGTGTGTGTTTAACGTGTACTCGATGTTGCGCTCCAAGAAGCACACCGTCCTTCACAAATCAATCAACTCATTCCAAAGGCAAGGGAACCAAGACGAGTGGAGCTGACAGATACCTGTTGCAGCCGTCATCCGCCTTCACAGCCGTTGAGTTCAAGATAACTTTGTCCGGCTGGTCCGGCGTTGAGGTCTCGTAGGTTGGATTACCTCCATCAACATTATCTACATTAACACATCAACCTACAGTAACACTACCCTCAGTTTCAAAGATTTCAAAGGACTTTTATTGTCACATATACCAATTAAGATACAGCGATATTCCAATTACCATAACGCCAGACTAAAATAAGGCAACAAGACACACAACTACATACAAGTTAACATAAACATCCACCACAGCGGATTCCCCACGTTCCTCACTGTGACGGAAGGCAATAAAGTCTAATCTTCTTCCCATTTTATTCTCCCACGGTCGGGGAGATCGAAGCTCCTGCGGCTTGGAGCTCCCGAAGTCGGCCTCTGAGCAGGGACACTAGGGACAATTAGGGACAATTTTTACATTTATACCAAAGCCAATTAACCTACAAACCTGTAGGTCTTTGGAGTGTGAGAGGAAACTGGAGGTCTCGGAGAAAACCCACCCATAGTCGGGATCGAACCCGGGACTCTGGCGCTGTGAGGCAGCAACTCTACCGCTGCGCCACCGTGCTGCTGTAGTTAGGTATTGAAGATCGAGCAACTCTGGAGGGATTTAACAAAGTTATAAGTTGAGTTTAATGTCCCGTGCACAAGTACGGTGAGGTACTGGCACAATGAAAATCTTGCTAAATAAAGTAGAGTTTGGGTGGCACGGTAGAGCAGCGGTAGAGTTGCTGCCTTACAGCGCCAGAGTCCCGGGTTCGATCCCGACTATGGGTGGGTTTTCTCCGATCATGGGTGCTGTCTGTACGGAGTTTGTACATTCTCCCTGTGACCTGCGTGGGTTTTCTCCGGGTGCTCCGGTTTCTTCCCACACTGCGAAGACGTGCGGGTTTGTAGGTTATTTGGCTCCGGTATAATTGTAAATTGTCCCGAGTGTGTGTGGGACAGTGTTAGTGTGTGGGGGTGACTGCTGGTCGGGTTGTATCTCTACAGTCTAAAGTCTAGGGATAGTATTAGGAATAGTTAAAACCCAGCAGATTCCACCATGTCCTTCACGGAAGAAACCTTCGATCGATCGATCTTTATTGCGATCGATTCTTCACTGATCTTCAAAATGGCCGACGCATCCACGCGGTTTATGATCCGCTACAGATGAGAAATAAACTGTGGCCTTGTCTGGCGAAAGGTAATACTAAGGGAACTGTGGGCCATTACTGCTGTGAGAAGTATGCCCTTGGTGAACAGTAGCTCAGCAAAGTGTTCATATAGTGGCAATCTCACTGAACCAAGTTTAGCTTAGTTTAGTTTAGTTTAGAGATACAGCACAGAAGCAGGCCCTTCGGCCCACCGGGTCCGTGCCATCCAGCGATCCCCACACATTAAAACTGCCCGACACACACTAGGAACAATTTACATTTATACCGAGCCAATCAACCTACAAACCTGTACGTCTTTGGAGTGTGGGGGGAAACCCGTAGTTCCCGGAGAAAACCCACGCGGGTCACGGGGAGAACGTACAAACTCCACATAGACAGCACCCGAGGTCAGGATTGCACCTGGGTCGTTAGTGCTGTGAGGCAGCAGCTCTACCTGCTGCTCCCTCTACAAACTTTATACCTGGTATAATTGTAGCTGGTTGAATATAAGTTCATAGGTTCTAGGAGCAGAATTAGGCCACTCGGCCCATCAACTCTACTCCGCCATTCTATCATGGCTGATCTATCTTTCCTTCTCGACTTCATTCTCCTGCCTTCTCCGCACAACCCCTGACACCCGTACTGATCAAGTATATGTAAGAAAGAACTGCAGATGCTGGTTTAGATCGAAGGTAGACACAAAATGCTGGAGTAACTCAGCGGGTGATGCAGCATCTCCGGAGAGAAGGAATGGGTGACGTTTCGGGTCGAGACCCTTCCTCAGACTGATGCCAGGGGAGGGGGCGGGACAAAGATAGAATGGAGTCGGAGACAGTGAGACTAGTGGGAGAACTGGGAAGGGGAAGGGGATGGAGAGAGAAAGCAAAGGGCTAACTGGTTAGATGTCTTGACCCGAAACGTCACCCATTCCTTCTCTCCAGAGATGCTGCCTCACCCGCTGAGTTACTCCAGCATTTTGTGTCTACCAGCTTAAGTATATAATGTTATGTAAAATATCAGCATATCTGAATGGAGATTTGCACCTTATTGGTGTCCTTTGGATGAAATAAAATAACATAAAGTGGACCTGGTTATATAAAGTTCAGGCTGGCCATAAGTCCTACCTTCCTTGGCTGGAATAAATAGTGACAGTTTCTTCCCAGCTGTTATCAGGCAACTGAACCATCCTACCACAACTGAACCATCCTACCACAACCAGAGAGCGGTCCTGAACTATCTACCTCATTGGTGACCCTCAGACTATCCTTGACCGGACTTTGCTGGCTTTACCTGGCACTAAATGTTATTCCCTTATCATGTATCTGTACACTGTAAATGGCTCGATTGTAATCATGTATTGTCTTTCTGCTGACTGGTTAGCACGCAACATGTTCTATGTTTCTATGTTTCTATGTGGCGTGCTAACCAGTCAGCAGAAAGACAATACATGATTACAGTCAACCCATTTACAGTGTACAGATACATGATAAGGGAATAACGTTTAGTGCAAGGTAAAGCCAGCAAAGTCGGATCAAGGATAGTCCGAGTGATAAGCAACAAAAGCTTTGCTCTGTACCTTGGTCCATGTGACTGAAGAGAAGGAATGGGCAACGCTTCGGGTCGAGACCCTTCTTTAGGGAAGTGTGGACGGGTAGTTGGCATGGGTTCAGCGGGCGGAAGGACCTGTTTCTATGCAGTTTCTCTAAAGGAAATGAATACTAAACGCCAGTACAGTAGATGGGGCAAAAGGGAAAGATACAGAGTGGAAGAAACAGTTGGACAGGTGCATGGACAGGACAGGTTTGGAGGGATATGGGCCAAACGTGGGCAGGTGGGACTAGTGTAGATGGGACATGTTGGGCGGTGTGGGCAAGTTGGGCCGAAGGGCCTGTTTCCACACTGTATCACTCTGTGACTCAATGAGAATACAAAATACAGTTCCCAGCATCGTAGCGTAACAATTCCAATTGTGAATGAAACAGATTATTACTGGATAGCTACGTTCCAATTAGGTAGTGATGCACTCCTGCAGATTTGAAAGGGATTATATGTTGAAAATTACTGCTGTAACAATGGGACTGGATGCGGGTGATGTTTCTAATCCACACGTTGCAGGATGTCAAGGGAAGCTGAATTATTAATGATTCTGTTTATTGCTTATACATGAAATAAGATGTTGCTGATGAAGGATTGTTTAACATGTTTCTCTCCACTTCACTGAGTCCAGCTGGATAACCAAGGTGAGAGCATTGTTCCCTGCTGTTCCATGTTCGGAGGGTTTTAAGGGCCTGTCCCACTTGCATGCGATTGCATGCGTTTGCCGCGACCAAGCGGAAGCGGAATTCACGCGAAGTTCGCGCTAGGTATGCACTAAGTATGCGCTAAATACGCGCTAAGTTCGCGCTAAGTTCGCGCGTGACGTCATTTGCATCATACTCACCAATCAGCTGGGCAGGAGGCGGGCCGACTGAATTTGGGCGTCGCACGGCATCGGGCGGTGACGTCATCGCGCAACGGCACACGCTAGGCGTACGACGTCAAGACGCTGCGTACGACGTCAAGACGCCGCGTACGACCGTAATGCGCCTGCGTGCCGACAGGCCGTTGGCGCGCGAAATTTTCAGACACTGCAGGAATTTCGGAGCCCCGCGTGATGTCGGGACCAGCCCCCGCACAACTCCACACGCCTCCGCGCTTCTAAGTGGGACCGGCCCCGCGCGGCCATACGGTGCCCGGACGCCCCAAGCGACCACGAGGTCGCGTAATTTGCGAGCCAAGGTCGCGTAAGTGGGACAGGCCCCTTTAATCTCCAACTTGCCTGAAGAGCAATGATGACCGAAGATAGACACAAGATGCTGGAGTAACTCAGCGGGACAGGCAGCATCTGTGGAGAGAAGGAATGGGTGACGTTTCAGGGGTCGAGACCCTTCTTTTAGACCCTTCTTCAAGACCCTGAAACACCGCCCATTCCTCCCCTCCGGAGACGCTGAGTGTCCCGCTGAGTTTACTCCAGCATTTTGCGTTTAAGAAGGAACTGCGTGCAGATGCTGGAAAATCGAAGGTAGACAAAAGTGCTGGAGAAACTCAGCGGGTGCAGCAGCATCTATGGAGCGAAGGAAATAGGCATGGAGCGGGTTTCGGCCCGAAACGTTACCTATTTCCTTCCTGAAGGGTTTCGGCCCGAAACGTTGCCTATTTCCTTCGTTCCATAGATGCTGCTGCACCCGCTGAGTTTCTCCAGCACTTTTGTCTACCTTACTCCAGCATTTTGTGTCTATCTTTGGATTAAACCAGCATCTGCAGTTCCTTCCTACGCAGAAAAAAATGAATGAAAGATACGCAGAAATGTAACGATGATCAAGGAGAGGTGGAGCCCACAATGGTCCATTGTTGGCTGTGGGCTAGGTGATAACGAGTTTAACAGACAATGAAAGTCAACAGGACAACAGTGAAACTAGTGCTACGCCTAGGGTGGTGGGGGGGGGGATGGAGAGAGAGGGGATGCAAGGAATACTTGAAGTTACTTGAGCCCATCAGGAATGAGTGGGTCAACATACGATGAGCGTTTGACTGCACTGGGCCTGTACTCATTGGAGTTTAGAAGGAACCTCATTGAAACTTACCAAATAGCGATAGGCCTGGATAGAGTGGATGTGGAGAGGATGTTTCCACTAATGGGAGAGTCCAGGACCAGAGGGCACAGCATCAGAATTAAAGGGCGTTCCTTTAGGAAGGAGATGAGGAGGAATTTATTTAGTCAGAGTTCTGGTTCCACAAAGAATCTGTGGAATTCTTTGCCACATAAGGCTGTGGAGGCCAAGGCAATGGGTATTTTTAAGGCAGAGATAGATAGATTCTTTAGTAGTACGGGCGTCAGGGGTTATGGGGAGAAGGCAGGAGAATGGGGTTAAGAGGGAGAGATAGATCAGTCATGATTGAATGATGGATTAGACTAGATGGGCCGAATTCTGCTAATTCTGCTCCTATCACTTATGACCCGAAACCTCACCTATTCCTTCTCTCTAGAGATGCTGCCTGACCCGCTGGGTTTCTCCAGCTTTTAATGCTGATCTTTGGTTTATACCATACATCTGCAGTTCCTTCCTACACGATCCCTCTAGGCGTTAGGCAGCCTGGATCCAATACTTATATGTGTAGGAAGGAACTGCAGATGCTGGTTGAAACTTGAGAAAGACACAAAACGCTGGAGCAACTCAGCGGGACAGGCAGCATCTCTGGAGGGAAGGAATGGGTGACGTTCCGCGTCGAGACCCTTCTTCAGACTGTGTCCAATACTTGTACATTATTTCTTACCGAGATGCAGACACGTGACTGGGTCACGGAGCCGACCCGGTGTTTGAAGCAACAGTTTTAAATTGCTTCTTCTTCATAGTTTAAAATAGGGGTCAGAGACAGAGGCAAGAAAGGTCCTGTTTTGCGTTGGAGTTGTGAAGCTTTAATCTCATCTCAGCTTTACCTTTTTAACCCTTTTGCATTGAAACTAAATTCGAAACCTTGTCGTGAAGAATTGGGTCGGGCCAAGCGGGATTAAACGGCAATTCCAATAAATCAAACGTTTTGAGTGAAATGCTTTCAGTTTCTTGCCCGTATGTTGTGTCCACTTTAGTTTAGTTTAGAGATACAGCGCGGAAACAGGCCCTTCGGCCCAACCAGTCCACGCTGACCAGCCATCCCCGCACACTGGCACTATCCCACACACATCAGGGACAATGTACAATTGTACTGAATCCAATTAACCTGTCTGATGACGACAAGGTTAGACAAGTATCAAAGGTTCTTCCTACTGCCTGTTGCAGACGCATGTGGCAGCATGCCTCCCCCTCCTGCTCCCCATCCCCACCCCCTCCTCCCTCCCCACCCCTCACCCCCTCCCTCTACCCCCTCCCCCTCCCCATCACGCTCCCCACCCCCTCCACCTCCCTCTCCCTCCCCCTCCCCTCCTCTCCCCCTCCCCATCCCCAAACCCCCTCCTCCCTCCCCACCCCTCACCCCCTCCCCTCCCCCTCCCCCCTCCCCATCACCCTCCCCACCCCCTCCACCTCCCTCTCTTCCTCCCCCTCCCCACCTGATGACGACAAGGTTAGACAAGTACCAAAGGTCCTATCTACTGCCTGTCACAGCCGCGTGTGGCAGCATGCCTCCCCCACCCCTCCTCCTCCCCCCTCGTCCTCCCCCACCCCCTTACCCCTCCCCCATCCCCCTCCCCCATCCTCTGAACCCCTCCCCCACCCCCTCTAAGAAGGGCCCCAACCTGAAACATTGTCTGTCCATTCCCTCCACAGATGCTGCCTGACCTAATGAATTCCTCCAGCACTTTGTGTTATGCTCAAGATTCCAGCACCTGCAGTTCCTCATGTCTCCAGGACTCCTTGATCTTCATTGTTACTTCAATGCAACACATTATTGCTGTTCATTATTCTCCTTCATCTACCCACTCACAACTAGAGAGCGGCGCTGAACTACTATCTACCTCATTGCAGACCCTCGGACTATCCTTGATCGGACTTTGCTGGTGTTACCTTGCACTAAACGTTATTCCCATATCATGTATCAATAGGCTGTGAACAAGTCGTTTTGTAATCATGTATTGTCTTTCGAAGATAGACACCAAAAGCTGGAGTAACTCAGCGGTAACTCTGGAGAGAAGGAACGGGAATGGTCATCTATAAAGGTAAAATTTGTCCCTAGTGTAGGATAGTGTTAATGTGCGGGGATCGCTGGTCGGTGCGGACTCGGTGGGGCCGAAGGACCTGTTTCCACGCTGTATCTCTAAACTAAGCTAAACAAAACTCAGAGTCACGACACGAAACGTCACCCATTCCTTCTCTCCACAGATGCTGCCCGTCCCGCTGAGTTACTCCAGCATTTTGTGTCTATCTCTCACTTTAGCTTTCACCCTGTGACCGACAGCCTCTTTCACAGTGTGGCTTTGAAACCGCTCCAGGGCTGTGACTGCACTGAGGTAGTAACGACTTCATGTTGTACTTGGAGTGCCCCTTGCCTTCAGTGAAGTGACATCGTAACACACACATCAGCTGAAATATTTAACACTACCACTTGCAAAGACCTGGAGCGTTGTTCTGATTCCACATCTGGCATTAACAATACGGACAGCGAATTACCTGCATTAAACCCCTGTCCCACTGTACGAGTTCCTTCCAAGAGCTCTCCCGAGTTTGCCCTGATTCGAACTCGGAGATTTACGGTAACGGCCACTCGTCGGTACTCGGGGCTCTCGTGGACATTTTTCAACATGTTGAAAAATCTTCACGAGTCTTCCCGTGCTTACCTGCCGTTAGCGAGTCTTCCCGAGTACCTGCCGTTAGCGCTAAGAGACGTCCCCGAGCTCCGACGTACCCGCTACGTTCATTCTCCGTGCTTACCACGAGTTTGATTTGTTTTAAACTCGGGAGAGCTCTTGGAATGAACTCGTACAGTGGGACAGGGCTATTACTGTTCCAGAGAGATCTTGCAAATTAGGATGTTTCCACTAGTGGGAGAGTCTAGGACCAGAGGATGTAGCTTCAGAATTAAAGGTCGTGCCTTTCGGAAGGAGATGAGGAGGAATTTCTTTAGTCAGAGGGTGGTGAATCTGTGGAATTCTTTGCCACAGACGGCTGTGGAGGACAAGTCAACAGATATTTTTAAGGCAGAGATTGACAGATTTTTTATTAGTGCGGGTGTCAGGGGTTATGGGAGAAGGCAGGAGAATGGGGTTGAGCGGGAGGGATAGATCAGCCATGATTGAATGGCGGAGTAGACTTGATGGGCCGAATGGCCTAATCCCCTCCTATCACTTATGAACATGAATGTATGAACTTATGAGAATGGGGTTGAGAGGAAAAGATAACTCAGCCATCATTGAATACGGCCGATCAGCCTAAAGTTCATAAGATCAAAGGTCATGGGTGCAGAATTGGGCCATTCAGCCCATCAAGTCAACTCCTCTATTCAATCGTGACTGATCTATCTTTCCCTCTCAACCCATTCTCCTGCCTTCTCCCCATAACCCTCGATACCCGTACTCATCAAGAATCTCCGTCTTAAAAATATCCACCGACTTGGCCTCCACAGCCGTCCGTGGCAATGAATCCCACTGATTCACCGACTAAACCCTCTGACTAAAGAAATCCCTCCTCATCTCCTTCCACATAAATCACCAGTCCATGAGCGCTGGCACCAAGTTTTAACCACGTGGCTGGTTGCGTGAGACCAGGGTGCAGCCAACTGGTGTTTGGTAGCAAAACCCTTTCTCCCCCTCCCAGCTCAATGCCACCAATGCTGCCTCAACTTGTTTGCTTAAAGGGGCCTGTCCCACTTGCATGCGACTGCATGCGTTTGGCACGACCAAAACGGAAGCGGAGTTCGCGCTAAGTTAGCGCTAAGTTCGCGTGTGACGTAATTCGTGTCTGGCTTACCAATCAGCTGGTCAGGAGTGCAGGCCGACTGAATTTGGGTGTCGCAACGGCGCCGGGCGGTGACGTCATCACGCAACGCCACGCACTAGGCGTACGCCGTCAAGACATCAAGACGCTGCATACGCCCTCAATGCGCCTGCGGGCCGACAGGCCGTCGGCGCGCGGAATTTTCGGACAGTGCGGGATTTTCGGAGAGCCCCGCCCGATGTCGGGACCAGCCCCGCACAACTCCATATACGCCTCCGCGCTTGGAAGTGGGACCGGCCCCGCGCGGCCCGTACGCCTCAAGCGACCACGTTTGGTCGCGCCAGACGCACGCAACTGCCTGCAGGTGGGATAGGCCCTTAAATCACGTTGCAAGTAGATTCATGGCGGAGCAGAATCTATGAATCTATTTGCAACGTGATTGAGCAGCTCTGAGCAGCTCCAGTCTCGGCCAGAAACGTCACCCATTCCTTCTCTCCAGAGATGTTTAAGAAAGAACTGCAAATGCTGGAAAAATCGAAGGTGGACAAAAATGTTCTCCAGCCTTCTTTCACCGTTAAGTAAGTTTTCAATGAGGTCCCCCCCCCCTCATCCATCTAAATCTCCATTTTAAATGTTTCTATTGACTTGGCCTCCACCGCCGTCCGTGGTAATCAATTTCACAGATTCACCATCCTCTGGCTGAAAACAAAATCCTTCCTTATTTCCTTTCTAAAGATACGTCCTTTAATTCTGAGGCTGCGGCCTCTAGTCCTGGACTCTCCCACTAGTGGAAGCATCGTCTCCACATCCACTCTTTCCAGGTCTTTCACTATTCGGTAAGTTTTTCAATGAGGTCCCCCCCCCCCCCCCTCATCCATCTAAATCCCAGCGAGTACAGGCCCAGCGCCCTTCAAACGCTCATCATATGTTAACCCACTCGTTCCTGGGATCGTTCCCGTAAACCTCCTCCGGACCCTCTCCAACGCCAGCACATTCCTCCTCAGTTATGGGGCCCAAAAAGATGCTCCCATTCTTCCAAAAGCTGCACCTCTAAACTAATTTAAACTGAAAGCACAGAAACAGGCTCTTGAAATGAAATGAAATGAATGAAATGCCTTTATTTGTCATTGTAAGCACTGCACACAACGAAATTGTTGTTTCCACTCCATTGGTGCATAATATACAAACATAAAAACACAGGACACAATTTAAAATCAATGTTAAAAACTAGGTATCAAGATAAGTAAGTAATCAGTGCTGTACATGGTGATAGTAAACGTTCAAGGTGGGTAGCAGCATGGAAGAGTGCAGCTTGAAGAATAATCCGTGCTTTTTCATGTTGAGTGTGAAGATTGCTTTGGGGAAGAAACTGTCTCTGAGTCTGGAGGTGCGTGTTGTGGCTGACCCGTAACGCCTGCCAGAGGGCGACAGTTCAAAAAGGTGGTTGTGGAGTCGTTGATGATGTTAGTGGCTCTGCTGAGGTAGCAATATCCTCCCGAGAGGGCAGTGGGCAGCCGGTGATTCTCTCTGCTGTTTTTTTACAGCTCTCTGGAGCTCGTCGTCCCACTTGTGAAGTCAAGTCATCCAGTCTATTTTCACATGCTCAAGAGCAGTTTAGTTTTGAAGAAGGGCCTCAACCCGCAAAACGTCACCCATTCCTTCTCTCCAGAGACGCTGCCCGTCC
The DNA here is from genome assembly GCA_038087875.1 of Malacoraja senta. Taxonomy (NCBI): domain Eukaryota; kingdom Metazoa; phylum Chordata; class Chondrichthyes; order Rajiformes; family Rajidae; genus Malacoraja; species Malacoraja senta. The sequence continues at coordinate 1,768,236 of CM075999.1, read as the reverse complement.
CGCTGAGTTACTCCAGCGTTTTGTGTCCGTCTCCAGTGTAAACCAGCATCTGCGGTTCCTTCCCACGTGTGAAGGGTTTATTCTGCTTATTTAAGTCAAGTCAATGAGTATATTGTCATGTGTCCTTGGTAGGACAATGAAATTCTTGCTTTGCTTGAGCACAACAGAACATAGTAGGCATTTACTACAAGGCATTCTATAAATATATACACAATGGTCAATATACTGATAAAGTGCAAATAACAGTATTGGCTAATAAAGTTCAGTGTTATGTCCGAGCCAGGTTTAATAGCCTGATGTGTTAAAGAAGGAACTGCAGATGCTGGAAAATCGAAGCTACACAAAAAAGCTGGAGAAACTCAGCGGGTGCAGCAGCATCTATGGAGCGAAGGAAATAGGTAACGTTTCGGGCCGAAACGTCTGAAGAAGGGTTTCGGCCCAAAACGTTACCGATTTCCTTCGCTCCATAGATGCTGCTGCACCCGCTGAGTTTCTTCAGCATTTTTGTGTACCTTTAATAGCCTGATGGCTGTGGGAAAGTAGCTGTTGATTGATTGATTGATTGATTATACCTTTAATAATCCTTTGCAGGAAATTACAATGCCACGACAGCTTCAAGACAGACATAACACCACAAATAGCTTCCATACTTAACAAGTTAAAATACAAGTTAAAATACAAGTTAAAATACAATTAATTTTTAAAAAGTGCAGTTATTTATGCGCATTATATAACCTTATCGCAGCTGGTAAACAGGACTTCCTATGTCTCTCAGTTTTGCACATTGGTGCAATCAGTCTCTGACTGAAGATGCTGCTCTTGATCACCTTCAGGGCATGGAGTGGGTGAGTGGGGTTGGTCATTATAGAACCCATTTTTTTCAGAGTTCTGGCCTCTGCCACCTGCTGGACCGTTCGTTGCTCAGCCCCGATCACTGAGCCGGCCTTCCTGATCAGCTTGTCCAGTCTGTTTTTGTCCGCTATGCGAGCGCCATCTCCCCAACAGGCCACCGCAAAAAACAGAGCACTGGCCACCACTGAATGGTAGACACTGCACAGTAGGGGTTGGCAGATGTTAAATGCCCTCAGCCTCCTTAAAAAATACAGTCGGCTTTGTCCCTTCCTGTACACCGCCTCCATATGACACTTCCAGTCCAGCTCCCTGTCAAGCTGCACACCAAGGTACCTGTGGTTGGCGACCACCTCCACCTCAGTGCCCTTAATGGTGATTGGTGTTGCTTGAGTCTTCCTCCTCCCTCTCCTGAAGTCCACAACTATCTCCTTGGTTTTTGTGGTGTTAAGATGGAGGTGCAGTCTTCAGGCTCCTGTACCTTCTACCTGAAGGTAGCGGGGAGATGAGTGTGTGGCCAGGATGGTGTGGGTCCTTGATGATGCTGCCAGCCTTTTTGAGGCAGCGACTGCGATAGATCCCCTCGATGGAAGGGAGGTCAGAGCCGGTGATGGACTGGGCAGTGTTTACTACTTTTTGTAGTCTTTTCCTCTCCAGGGCACTCAAGTTGTACATTATGTATCTGCCTGCACCACATGTAGTTTGCTCACTCACAATCAAAGGCGAAGTGGTACTGCACGTCATTTAATTGTGTGTGTGTGTGTGTGTGTTACAGCATTCCTTAGGGGCAAGTGTGTAGTGAGAGAATTGGTCTATACATCAGTTTGACAATTCGATTTGCTATGAGAGGGAAGAACTCTTCTTTCAAACCAAAATGTCCACAAAAGGTTTATCTGATAAATCACTTTTGGCATTTCCATATCATTATATGTCATTCACTGTGTAATCAAATCCATGCCAAGACAGTGATGGCCATTAAGATTATATATTCTCACCAACATTTGGTATTCATCTTCTCATGAATGTATTACTGATGGGTTAATGCCAATTGTACCACATTGTTCAAAGAGACAGCAGCCAGCATTGTTTTTAGTTTTAGCTTTAGAGACACAGCATGTAAACAGGCCCTTCGGCCCACCGTGTCCGCATTGACCAGCGATCCCCGTACATCAACACTCTTACCCACGCACATTAGGGACAGTTTTTAAACATTTATTCCAAGGCAACTAACCTACAAACCTGCACGTCTTTGGAGTGGGGGAGGAAACCGAAGATCTCGGAGAAAACCCACGCCGGTCACGGGGAGAACGTGCAAACTCCGTGCAGAGAGAACCAGTAGTCGGGATCGAACCCGGCGCTGCGAGAGCTGTAAGGCAGCAACTCCAACGCTGTGCCCCCCGTGCTCAGTCTGAAGAGATTCTCGACCCGAAACATCACCCATTTCTTCTCTCCAGAGACGCCGCCTGTCCCGCTGAGTTACTCCGCGAAACGGTGCGGTGCTGAAGGGCGGCACTGCGGCACAGCGGTAGAGTTGCAGCTTTACAGCGCCAAACGCCGAGGGCCGCCTGGGTTCCATAGTGTGGGTGCTGTCTGCGTGGAGTTTGCACGTTCTCCCCAAAGAGAACGTGCAAACTCCGTACAGACAGCACCCGTAGTCAGGATCGAACCCGGGTCTCTGGCGCTGTGAGGCAGCCGCTCTACCGCTGCGCCACCGTGCCACCACGTGACATTCTCCCTGTGACCTGCTGGGTTTCCTCCGGGTGCTCCGGTTTCCTTCTACATCCCAAAGACATGCGGGTTCGTAGGTTAATTGCCCCATGTGCGTCGGGAGTGGTTGGGAAAGTGGGATAACATAGAACTAGAGCGTACGGGTGATCGATGGTCGGCATGGACTCAATGGGACGAAGGGCCTGTTTCCATGCTGTATCTTTCAACCAAATAAAGCGACTGGCACTGTGTTTTTGAAGGATGGGCAAGGAGGTCCTGCCAGCAATATCCACCTCCAATGAATGGGTAAAACAAAGAAAGGAGCTATTAGTTAATGGACGGTCAAATTCATTTACTTTTGTATAATAACGGGAAAAAAATTAATTCTAAAATTTTGGAAAGGCCCTATAACCCCCACAATCAAAATGTGGATTATAGAAATGACGGAGACCTTAAACGTGGAAAGAATCAGATTTTCCCTGTTGGACAAACAGGAATTATTCGTTGGAACATGGTCTCCCTTTATTGATTATTTAAAGGGTCAGAATGGTTCAGCACAGGAACCTGACTAACACTCGGGCTAAAGAATGGATGAAATGTTATACTCTGAAATGTACGAATATATCTCGAACAAAGTTTTTTATTTTAATAAATTTTTCCATTCTTCTTTAACTATCTTTTTCTTTTCTGTTTTTTTATTTTTTTTTTTATTTTTTTTTATTTTTTTATTTTTATTTCTCTCTCTTTTCTTCTCTCTCTTTTCTTTCTTTACTTCATCTATCTTTTTAGTTCTATCTAGTTTAAAAAAAACAAAAAAGGCAAAAGGTATTGGAGACAATGTAATAATAATTAACAATATTATCAATTTAAAAATGTAAGACTGGTCTGAAGAAGGGTTTCGGCCCCGAAACGTTGCCTATTTCCTTCGCTCCATAGATGCTGCTGCACCCGCTGAGTTTCTCCAGCATTTTTGTGTACCTTCGATTTTCCAGCATCTGCAGTTCCTTCTTTAACACAATGATGTTAATATGTTGTGTACTTATCTCCAATAAAAAATATTTTCCAAAAAAAAAAAAAAAAAAAATTCATTTACTTTACAGGCTTTCATTTTCTCTCAGACACCTAATTGTTTACATAAAATTCCATTGGAAACTGTACGTACAATACAAAAACACTCCGGGAAAGAGCTTTGGCCATTGTTATACCCAAAGGAACTCGCAATTGAGGGAGGAATTGTCTATTGTCTATTGAATCCAGAGTCAGGTAGAGAATGGGAACCTTGAACGGAAATTCTATCGCAGAAAGTTTTTTCTATTTGTTCATCAATTGAAAATCATTTTTCTTCTGGAACATTTTTTTGCCAGCTCAGGGCCTTCAGAGAACAGCCCTGTTTGACAGCCTTTCAAATGCTTCACGAGCAGTTCAGTTCAGTTTATTGTCGCGTGTACCGAGGTACAGTGAAAAGCTTTTGTTGCGTGCTAACCAGTCAGCGGAAAGACAACACATGATTACAATCGAGCCTTCCGCAGTGTACAGATGCATGATAAAGGGAATAGCATTTAGCGCAAGGTGAAGCCAGCAAAGTCCGATCAAGCATAGTCTGAGGTAGACAAAAATGCTGGAGAAACTCTTTATTTTTGTATGGCTTTGCAAATATTTGATTAGTGTATAAATGTAAATAATTTGGTGTACATATGGAAGTAGGTGTTTATAGCTGCTAAATTTGTATAAGATAATTATATGCATTTGAATAAGGGGTGGGAATTAATAACTTTGGCTTCTTCCTGCTCCTTTTCGGACACATACGATTCATTTATTTATAAATATTCTTTATGACACTTCATAAATATTCTTGTTTTTTGTTTTTTTTGTTTTTTGTGTGCTGTTTCACACTTGCTTTTTATTTTTTTAGTCTGTTCGAAATAAAGGATTTATTATTAATATTATTATAAACTGAGCGGGTGAGGCAGTATCTATGGAGCGAAGGAATAGGTGACGTTTCGGGTCGAGACCCTTCTTCGTCAAGGGCAGGAGAGAAGCTGTGGAAAGTTCAAAGGCACGGCCTGCCCGAGGTAACCCACACGTTTGCCTTGCAGTCAGGAACGTTAGTCATAGAGTGATACAGGGTGGAAACAGGCCCTTCAGCCCATCTTGCCCACACTGGCCAACATGTCCCAGCTACACTAGTCCCGCCTGGCTGCGCTTGGTCCATCTCCCTCCAAACCTGTCCTATCCATCTTCTCCTTGCGTGTGGCGTGCACAGCCTAAAGTTGAAGGACAACTTGTTCTATTTGATCTTATTTGATTGTGCACGCCGGGTTGATTGCATTCGTCGAAACAGGGCGGACCACGTGAAGAGTTGCAATCTCCCCACCCCGTCCTATTCATGTACCTGTCTAACTGTTTCTTAAACGATGGGATAGTCCCAGCCTCAACTACCTCCTCTGGCAGCTCGTTCCATAATCCCACCACCCTTTGTGTGAAAAAGTTACCCCATCAGATTCCTATTAAATCTTTTCCCCTTCACCTTGAACCTGTGACAATAGACAATAAACAATAGGTGCAGGAGTAGGCCATTCGGCCCTTCAAGCCAGCACCGCCATTCAATGTGACCATGGCTGATCATCCCCAATCAGTACCCCCCGTTCCTGCCTTCTCCCCATATCTCCCCGATGTCCTCTGGTCCTCGATTCCCCTACTCTGGGCAAGGGACTCGGTGCATCTACCCGATCTATTCCTCTCCTGATTTTGTACACAGTTAAAGCCCTGTCCCACAGTACGATTTCATTCCAAGAGCTCTCCTGAGTTTAAAAAAAATCAAACTCGTGGTAAACACGGAGAATGAACGTAGCGGGTACGTCGGAGCTCGGGGACGTCTCTTGGCGGCTCGTAACGCTAACGGAAGGTACTCTGGAGGACTCGCCAACGGCAGGTAAGCTCTGGAAGACTCGTGAAGATTTTTCATCATGTTGAAAAATGTCCACGAGAGCCCCGAGTACCGACGAGCGGCCATTACCGTAAATCTCCGAGTTCGAATCAGGGCAAACTCGGGGAGAGCTCTTGGAATGAACTCGTACCGTGGGACAGGGCTTTTAGGATGCGGGATGTTCAATGGGGCGCGCGATGAATCTTTAATTATGGCGGCTTTAATGACGGGGACGAGTACAACGGGAGAGGAATGGAGCCAGCGACAACATTTCCAGTGTGTGGTGACTGATCACAGGGCTGGATGTGAAATGTTTGAAATTCAGATCAGCATGCCCGGCCTGCCTTCACCATCACCTGATTACAGCTAATGTGATACCATCAGCGACAATTAACTTAAGAGCAGCTTTTAATAGAAACCGCTGTTATCATCAATGACACTGAGATGCTAACACACCCCATAGTGGTATCAACATGACAAGAAGTTAATGTGATAGATGGTATTTATCACAATTGCAATAATACAGTACCACTATTTAACAAAACAGACTCGCCACTGATGATGTGTTTCAAACAGTCACATCAAGGGACCGTGGAGTTTGTGTTTAGCTTATTGTCAAGTGTACCGAGGTACAATGAAAAGCTTTTCTGTTGCGTGCTAACCAGTCAGCGGAAAGATAATATATGATTACAATCGAGCCCGAGGGGACAGAGCAAATTCACTTCTTCACTGGGATATACAGTGGCTTGCAAAAGTATTCATACCCCTTGAACTTTTCCACATTTTGTCACGTTACAACCACAAACGTAAATGTATTTTATTGGGATTTTATGTGATAGACCAACACAAAGTGGCGCATAATTGTGAAGTGGAAGGAAAATGATACATGGTTTTCAAATTTTTTTACAAATAAAAAACTGAAAAGTGTCGCGTGCAAAAGTATTCAGCCCCCTTTACTCTGATACCCCTAAATAAAATCCAGTGCAACCAATTGCCTTCAGAAGTCGCCTAATTAGTAAATAGAGTCCACTTGTGTGTAATCTAATCTCAGTATAAATACAGCTGTTCTGTGAAGGCCTCAGAGGTTTGTTAGAGAACATTAGTGAACAAACAGCATCATGAAGCCCAAGGAACACACCAGGGATAAAGTTGTGGAGAAGTTTAAAGCAGGGTTAGGTTATAAAAAAATAACCCAAGCTTTGAACATCTCACGGAGCACTGTTCAATCCATCATCCGAAAATGGAAAGAGTATGGCACAACTGCAAACCTACCAAGACATGGCCGTCCACCTAAACTGACAGGCCGGGCAAGGAGAGCATTGATCAGAGAAGCAGCCAAGAGGCCCATGGTAACTCTGGAGGAGCTGCAGAGATCCACAGCTCAGGTGGGAGAATCTGTCCACAGGACAACTATTAGTCGTGCACTCCACAAATCGGGCCTTTATGGAAGAGTGGCAAGAAGAAAGCCATTGTTGAAAAAAAGCCATAAGAAGTCCCGTTTGCAGTTTGCCACAAGCCATGTGGGGGACACAGCAAACATGTGGAGGAAGGTGCTCTGGTCAGATGAGACCAAAATTGAAGTTTTTGGCCTAAATGCAAAACGCTATGTGTGGCGGAAAACTAACACTGAACATCACCCTGAACACATCATCCCCACTGTGAAACATGGTGGTGGCAGCATCATGCTGTGGGGGTGCTTTTCTTCAGCAGGGACAGGGAAGCTGGTCAGAGTTGATGGGAAGATGGATGGAGCCAAATACAGGGCAATCTTGGAAGAAAACCTGTTAGAGTCTGCAAAAGACTTGAGACTGGGGCGGAGGTTCACCTTCCAGCAGGACAACGACCCTAAACATACAGCCAGAGCTACAATGGAATGGTTTAGATCAAAGCATATTCATGTGTTAGAATGGCCCAGTCAAAGTCCAGACCTAAATCCAATTGAGAATCTCTGGCAAGACTTGAAAATTGCTGTTCACAGACGCTCTCCATCCAATCTGACTGAGCTTGAGCTATTTTGCAGAGAAGAATGGGCAAAAATGTCAGTCTCTAGATGTGCAAAGCTGGTAGAGACATACCCCAAAAGACTTGCAGCTGTAATTGCAGCGAAAGGTGGTTCTACAAAGTATTGACTCAGGGGGGCTGAATACTTTTGCACGCGACACTTCTCAGTTTTTTATTTGTAAAAAAATTTGAAAACCATGTATCATTTTCCTTCCACTTCACAATTATGCACCACTTTGTGTTGGTCTATCACATAAAATCCCAATAAAATACATTTACGTTTGTGGTTGTAACGTGACAAAATGTGGAAACGTTCAAGGGGTATGAATACTTTTGCAAGCCACTGTAGTGTCATAGAGTGACACAGTATGGAAACAGGCCCTTCGGCCCAACTTGCCCACACCGGCCAACATGTCCCAGCTACACACGTCCCTCTTGCCTGCGCTTGGTCCACATCCCTCCAAACTTGTCCTCTCCGTGTACCTGTCTAACTTTTTCTTAAACGTTGGAATAGTCCCTGCCTCAACTACCTCCTCTGGCAGCTTGTTCCATACACCCACCACCCTCTGTGTGAAAAAGTTACCCCTCAAATTCCTATTAAATCTTTCCCCCTTCACCTTAAACCTATGGCCTCTGGTCCTCAATTCCTCTACTCCGGGCAAGAGATTCTGTGCATCTACCCGATCTATTCCTCTCATGATTTTATATACCTCTATAAGATCACCTCTCATCCTCCTGCGTTCCATGGATTGCTGTCCATGCCTACTCAACCTCTCCCTATAGCTCAGACCCTCTAGTCCTGGCAACATCCTCGTAAATCTTCTCTGAACCCTTTCAAGCTTGACAATATCTTTCCTATAACATGCTGCCCAGAACTGAACACAATACTCAAAATGCAGTCTCAACAACGTCTTATACAACTGCAACATGACCCCCCAACTTCTCTACTCAATACTCTGACTGATGAAGGCCAATGTGCCAAAAATATATTCAAGATGCTTCCAATAGCATCTCTTACTTCCAGCTGCGAGAGTAGGCAAGAGATGTGGACACACGGAACAACAGATGCTGGAATCTTACATGAAACACAAAGTACTGGAGTAACTCAGTGGGTCAGGCAACACCTCAGCAGGACATGGGTAGGCGATGTCTTAGGTCAAGACCCTTGTTGATATTTAAGAGCAGACAATACTGGGTTTAATATCTCACTCAGAAGGTAGCACCTCCATCAGTGTTATACAAGAATGCATATACATAAGTTCATAAATTCATAAGCTCTAGGAGAAGAATTAGGCCATTTGGCCCATCAAGTCAACTCCGCCATTCAATAATGGCTGATCTATCTTTCCCTCTTAACCTGCCTTCTCCCCATAACCCCGGGTACCGGTAACTAATCGGGAATCTGGCAATCACCACCTGAAATATATCCACTAACTTGGCCTCCACAGCCGACTGTGGCAGTGAATCCCACAGATTCAACACCCTCTGGCTAAAGAAATTCCTCCTCATCTCCTTTCTCCTTTTATTCTGAGGACTGTCACTTCTTCACTCGGCTACATTAAGTCGTGGCTGGCTCCTTCTATGTACTCCTAGTGGTTCAGGCATCTGTCATAAGGTCATAAGGAATGGGAGTAGAATTAGGCCATTCGGCCCATCAAGTCTATTCCGCCATTCAATCATGGCTGATCTATTTCTCCGCTCCAACCCCATTCTCCTGCCTTCTCCCCATAACCTCTGACACCTGCACTAATCAACAATCTATCTATCTCTGCCATAAAAATATCCACTGATTTGGCCTGCACAGCCTTCTGTGGCAAAGAATTCCACAGATTCACCACCCTCTGACTAAAGAAATTTCTCCTCATCTCCTTCCTAAAAGAACGTCCTTTAATTCCGAGGCTGTGCCCTCTGGTCCTGGACTCTCCCACCAGTGGAAACATCCTCTCCACATCCACTCTATCCAAGCCTTTCACTATTCTGTACGTTTCAATGAGGTCTCACCTCATTCTTCTAAACTCCAGCCAGTACAGGCCCAGCGCCGACAAACGCTCATCATAGGTTAACCTGCTCATTCCTGGGATCATTCTTGTAAACCTCCTCTGGACCAGCTCCAGGGCCAGAACATCCTTCCTCAGATATGGGGCCCAAAATTGCTCACCATATTCCAAATGCAGGCCGGAACAACGCCTTATAGAGCCTCAATATTACATCCCTGGCCCCATAGCAGAGGCGTCCACGTGGCGGGGCTGGAAACTGGACGTATCCCGAGCTAATTCTGCCACCACCATCATCTACTGCGACAAGTGATGGCTCCCACTGATTGTCGCCGGAAGCTCGCGTCCTTTTCAGGACGGACGATGACAGCGAGGCCAACATTTGTAACAAGATGGACACAGAAGGAAGAAGACGATAACATCCCTGGTTATTGTATACAAAAGCCGGGCATTCTCGTGTAATACTGGTGGAGGTGGCCAAGTCAGTGTGGGATGTTGAACCCACTTGTTTGCTCACGTAATTTAATAACATTTCGCGTTTTTTTCGGCCTCCGCCTTCATCGAGCGGCTGTGAAGCAGGGAACAGATGAAGAGCAGAAGTCTTCGTTGTCACGCCGAGTTACTTGTAGAAACCGGGTGAATCACTTCGAAAGCTGTGGGAGGATTATTAACAGCCCGCCCGTCACAATGGGAGAGATTCAACATGTGGGATATACACATTAATGCAATGACCCAGCCATATTAAACATTGAATCTGTACCGCATGGGCAACAAGGACTTTGAAAGCAGGCTGAATATTTAGTGTGTGGACTGAGTTCAGCCTCAATCATAACACAATAACTAGTGTAACAAAAGATAGACACAAAATGCTGGAGTAAAGGCTCTGTCTTACCTGTTTGCGGTCATCGGCGGTGAAGCGCGGCTTCGCCTGTAGAGTGGACCGCACGGCAACGGTGAGAGCGCCGAGCCTATCCACGGGAGCACCGCACGGATGCTGCGCGGGGGCCGAGTGATTCAAATACGGCTGGTCCCACGTGCTTGCGGTAAGTAAAAAAAAGGGCGGGCCGACTGCGATGACATCGGCCCGCCGCACGTGACTCACTAGCGGCAGCTGTGGCGGCGGCCGTCCTGATCGCGGCGCTGTAGCGGTGGTTGTGCCTGCGGCCGTGCCGCACACGTGCCTCACTGGCGGAGGCTGTGGCAGTGCAAGTATGACGCACGGCGCTCGAGCCACACTGGCGGCGGCCCGTGCGGGCGGCCGTGCCGCACTCGTGCCTCACTGGTGGAGGTTGTGCGGTAAGAATATAGTTTTCAACAGTGTAGGTTTTATTTTAGCACCGTGCAGTGTTGGGAACACCGCCGCACGGCCCCGGAATTGTGCGTTCTCACGAGTGCGCGGTCTATGGCGGCAGATTCTTCCCGTTTTGCCGCCAATGACCGCAGATTCGTGAGACAGGCCTTTAACTCAGTGAGACAGGCAGCATCTCTGGAGAGAAGGAATGGGAGATTTTTCGGGTCACTCCAGCTTCTTGTGCCTACCTTCGGTTTCAACCAGCATCTGCAGTTTCTTGCACCACAACTAAGGTAACAAGTTGTCCCATCATGAAAGACAATTGTTTTTCACGCAATGCACGATTAGTAAACTTTAATCTGCAAGCTCCTGTGGAAAAATTAAAGGATTACATTTAGACTTCATTGCAAATTGGAGCAAACGTTAGAGTTTGGAGTTTGGAGTTTAGGCTTTAGAGATACAGCGTAGAAACAGGCCCTTCGGCCCGCTGAGTCTACGCCAGCCAGCGATCACCACTTTAGGGCTGTCCCACTTGGACGACCTAATCCACGAGTTTAGAAGATCCTAGACGAGTTGAAAAAAATGTCACGGTCGTGTTGACTCGCCGAAGTAAAAGACCTCCTACGACTGTCTACGACCTCCTACTACTATGACTACGACCTCATACAACTCTGTCTACGACCTCCTACTACTATGTCTACGACCTCCTACGACTCTGTCTACGACCTCCTACTACTATGTCTACGACCTCCTACGACTCTGTCTACGACCTCCTACCACTATGTCTACGACCTCCTACGACTCTGTCTACGACCTCCTACTACTATGTCTACGACCTCCTACGACCCCCCTCGACCTCAGTCTTCCACACCTAAGACCAGAGGAAATGATCGCATGATAAAATGATGCCATGTTTGCATTTTTTTTCTCGAGCCAGTTACCGACCCATGACTACCTACGACTACCATCACGACCTACTACGACCTACTACGACCCACCTACGAGTAAAAGGTACCCATTTTTTTCCATGTCGACCATTTGTTTACTCGTGGACATTTTTTATCAGGCTGGGAAAAACGCCGCGCCCTACTTGAGGCCACGAGTACGCGGAGACCACTCACGAGCATGAGGAAGAGTGACCTACGACCTCCTACGACCTCGTGGCGACCATGCTGCGAGTATGAGTCAAGGGCAAACTCGGCAGAGGTCGCCAACTAGGTCGTGAAAGTGGGACCGGGGGCTTCACACTCTCTACACACACAGGGGGCAATTTGCAATTTTACAGAAGCCAATTAACCTACAAAGCTGCACGTCTTTGGAGTGTGGGAGGAAGCCGGAGCACCCGGAGAAAACCCACGCGGTTACAGGGAGAACGTGCAAACTCCATACAGACAGCACCTGCAGTCAGGATCGAGCCCGGGTCTCTGGCGCTGTGAGGCAGCAACTCTACCGCTGTGCCACCATGCCACCCAAGCTTTTGCTCTCCACAGTAGCCATTGAGAATTATGAGAAGTCAACAACTACACAAAATGCTGGAGTAATTCAGCGGGTCAGGCAGCATCTCCGGAGAAACGGAATAGGTGACGTTTTGGGTCGAGACCCTTCTTTTTTTTCTTGACCCCGAAACGTCACATATTCCTTCTCTCCAGAGATGCTGCCTGACCCGCTGAGTTACCCCAGCATTTTGTGTCTATCTTCGATGTAAACCGGCACCTGCAGTTCCTTCATGCACGTTCAGTCCGCAATTGCACACGTAATTAAAATGCCGGAGAGTTAATGGACTGGACTAACATGACCTCTCGTGTTGTATCGTGACAGAGAGACAGAGAGAATCGATGAGCGTCACTATGTGTTGCCCACAGCTGTGAACCTTCGTACACTGTCCTTCACCCCTCCCCACCAACAACAAAAACAGATGCGAAATCTGCCCTTGGGTCAAGGAATTTTAAGGAAATTACAGAAATTAAGGCATTAGGAGTGTTTCCAAATCTCTGGGAACTGCAGCCTGTGATTACACATGGAGCATCTGCAGTGATACTGTGCAGGAATCCTTCATGGTGCTGAGGAACTGTGAATTATACTCGAGTCTGAGTACTGGCTGGTCACCAACTGCAGGCACCGGCGTTTCAGGGGAGATTCGTTTCGTTTAGTTTAGAGATCCAGCGCGGAGTCTGCTCCGCCCAGCGATCATCGCACACTAATTACACTGTCCTACACACACTAGGACAATTCTACATTTATACCAAGCCAGTTAGCCTACAAACCTGGACGTCTTTGGAGTGTGGGTGGAAACTGAAGATCTCGGAGAAAACCCACGCAGGTCACAGGGAGAACGTACAAACTCCGTACAGACAGCGCCCCGTAGTCAGATCGAACCCGGGTCTCTGGCGCTGTGTAAGGCAGCAACTCCACCGCTGCGCCTCCCTTATGAACTTATGAATCTATGAACACCCGAAGTTTGCGTCATTTCACTAATTTTCCTCGATTACAGTGAGGAGGGCAGCAAACCATTGGCCAAGGAGGAGCGCTAATTCGTTGGAATGATCAGAGATGGTACCTCTGCAGTTTATGGTGTAGTGGTTGAAAAAGTCACCATTATTCATTTACCTTTTTGTTTAGAGATGCGGAAAACAGAGGAGTTGGAGGAACTAAAGTGGGTTAGGTACTGTTTCCACAAGTGGGAGAGTCTCGGACCAGAGGGCGCCAGCCTCAGAATTAAAGGAAGTTCCTTCAGGAAGGAGATGAGGAGGAATTTCTTGAGGGCGCCTAGCCTCAGAATTAAAGGAAGTTCCTTCAGGAAGGAGATGAGGAGGAATTTCTTTAGTCAGAGGGTGGTGAATCTGTGGAATTCCATTGCCACAGGAGATTGTCGAGGCCAAGTTAATGGATATTTTTAAGGCAGAGATAGATGGATTCTGGATTAGTACGGGTGTCAGGGGTTATGGGGAGAAGCAGGAGAATGGGGTTAGGAGGGAGAGATAGATCAGCCATGATTGAATGGCTGAGTAGACTTGATGGGTGCGAATGGTCTAATTCTAGTCCTATCCCTTATGATCACATGATCTTGTGATCTACCGATGGGTGGATTATCTTTTAAAGGACTCTTTAGAGTTTCTTCACCCTGACATTCCACAAATCCAGAACTAGGAATCCATTAAACTTGAGTTGATTTCTAACTTCATGCAGAAACCTCAACTAACGGGTATAAAGAGAGAACCCTGTGATCTTATTTACGGAAGAAAGGAACTAGCTGGGAAAACAGGCCCTTCGGCCCCATCGAGTCCATGCCGACCCATACACTAGCACTATCCGACAACGCACACTAGGGACAATTTTACAGAAGCCACTGGGGAGCCCGCGACTCCCGGGCTGGGTGTTGTCTAGATCTCCTCTCAGTCAGCTTCTGACAGATGGGTAGAGCGGCTGCCTCCCCAGCGACAGAGGCCCGGGTTCGATCCTGACCTCGGCTGCTGTCTGTGTGGAGTTTGCACGTTCTCCTCGTGACTGCGAGGGGTTCTCCTGTTTCCTCCTCCACATCCCAAAGATGGGGCGGGTTTGTCCACTCTGTAAATCGCCCCCCCCCCCCCCTAGTGTTGTGGGGAGCAGGAGTTGAGGATTAGTTAATGGATAGAAAACAGACAGTGGGAACAGAGGGTCATATTCCAATGGTAAAGTTATTGGTGCAGAGCAGAATGACCGTGTTGGTTTGTGGAAGGAGGCAGACTGGCTTCAGGGGAAAACAGATAACTCTAGTGAAATGGGCAATGCACTGGTAGAAAAAATGCAAAAAGCAGAATATATTTGACTATGCTGAGTGCTTTCTGAGCTGAGAGAAAGAAACACCCGGTGAATGGTAAGTACATCTTTGTAACTCATTAACATAGAAAACATAGAAACATAGAAAATAGGTGCATGGAGGAGGGCCATTCGGCCCTTCGAGCCAGCACCGCCATTCATTGTGATCATGGACTGATCGTCCCCTATCAATAACCCGTGCCTGCCTTCTCCCCATATCCCTTGACTCCACTAGCCCCTAGAGCTCTATCTAACTCTCTCTTAAATCCATCCAGTGACTTGGCCTCCACTGCCCTCTGTGGCAGGGAACTCCACAAATTCACAACTCTCTGGGTGAAAAACGTTTTTTTCTCACTCTCGGTCTTAAATGACCTTCCCTTTATTCGAAGACTGTGGCCATTTCAGTTTAGTTTATAGTTTATGGTCACATTGTGTCAAGGTACAGTGAGAAGCTTTGCTTTGTTTAGTTTTAGAGATTACAGCACGGAAACAGGCCCTTCGGTCCCAACCGGGTCCGATGCCAACCAGCGATCCCTGCACTTTTTTTATTTTTACCATTTTACCAAGCCAACTCTTTGGAGTGTGGGAGGAAAACCGAAGAATCTCCGGAGAAAAACCCACGCAGGTCACAGGGGAGAACGTTCAAACTCCGTACAGACGGCATCCCGTAATCGGGAATCGAACACCAAGGTCTCCGGCACTGCATTCGCTGTAAGGCAGCTACTCTACCACTGCGCCACCGTGAACGCACCCGTCCCTCTTTACTCTAACTTTCCTAACTAACTTTTCTAACAAAAGCTCTTCACTCAACATAGCTGTGGAGGTTCAAGTCCTCTGATATACTTCAGCATTTCTGGTTAACAAAGGGGAACCCTTGGTCTGGGAATGGGCAGGGAAAATGGCCGTGTTTGGTCCATAGCCTTATAAACCTTTCCCAACCATACACCTGCTTTTTGATTCTCCTCCCCTGGGTGTAAGACTCTGTGCCTTCACCCTATCTTATTCCCCTGATGATTTAATTCACGACCTTACAGAATAACGGGACAGATACCAATGGGCCGAGTGGCTCATTATCTCTCTAATAACAATTAAGAAAGACTTAAGAAACTAAATTTGTCTTCAGAGTCTATCAGATGTCAGATTACTCAAAGAATGACTAAACTTGGACACATAAATTATCCGGGCCTTCGTACATCTTTCTTTGCCCAGAATTGCTCCGACTCCTGAAGAGAGATGGCGGCACGGTGGCACAGCGTTAGAGTTGCTGCCTCACAGCACCAGAGACCCGGGTTCGAT
>CM075999.1:1715960-1752177 GCA_038087875.1 Malacoraja senta | reverse complement strand
GTCAGCAAACCACTGCTATCTGCAAAAATGGAAAGAAAAAAGACAATGGACATTTCTGGCAAAGAGAGAATTAAGTTTACAACAGGAATCTGAGGGGTAACTTTTTCACGCAAACGGTGGTGGGTGTATGGAACGAGCTGCCGGAGGAGGTAGTTGGGGCAGGGACTATCGCAACGTTTAGGAAGCAATGGACAGGTACATGGATAGGATAGGCTTAGAGGGGTATGGGGCAAATACAGGCAGGTGGGACGAGTGTAGATGGGACATGTTGGTCGGTATGGGCAAGTTGGGCCGAAGGGTCTGTTTCCACACTGCATGACTATAACTATATGTAACGTGAATAATATTGGTCGTGAACATTGCACGTTATTTTAAATTGAAAATCAGTAAACAGAAGAAGCTGGAAATCTGAAACACAAACAGAAAACACTGTAAAAATTCAGCTGTTCACTCACTGTTAAAGAGTCTTTGATGTGAACCATTCATTCTGTTTCTCTTTTCACAGATACGCCTTGACCTGAAATTATTCCGGTATGTTTCCGACATATTCTACTGTCCTTATTGTCACTGCTTTTAAGAGTGTGTCATGTAATGAACAGCTCACTGGATTGCAATAATGTTTTGGAGGAGTGTCCAGACAAAGGCGGCACAGTGGCGCAGCAGTAGAATTGCTGCCTTACAGCACCAGAAACTCAGGTTCGACCCTGACTATGGGTGCTGTCTGGACGGAATTTGCACCTTCTCCCTGTGAATGTGTGAGTTTTCTCCGGGTGCTCCGTTTTTTCCCCTCACGCCAAAGACGTACAGGTTGTAGGTTAATTGGCTTGATATAAATGTAAAATTGTCCCTATTGTGCATAGGGTAGTGTTAATGTGCGGGGATTGCTGGTCGGTGCGGACTCGGTGGGCCGAAGGGCCTGTTTCCGTGCTGTATCTCTGAACTAAACCGAAACTAAACGTGCAGGTTTGTTGGTTTGGTGGCTTCTGCAAATTGTCGCTAGTGTGTAGGATAGAACTAGGGTACCTTAAATTCGTGTTTCCCCCCTGGGACAAATACAGTTCTATCGTATTGTATCGTATGATATCGGATAATGAAAACCACACAGGAATTTCACTTGGACTAGTGTTATCTACAATGATACTTCTACATTAAGCCATCTCAGCCACTGATCAACAAAGGCTCCAGCAACCTAAGGAAGGTAATGCGGAGAGTGACTGGCCCAATGCACCAGTAGCAACCTGTACCACATTCATGAAGTCACGAAGAGTTCAATACACTTATTGTGAATTCTACGGGTGGAGAACTTTATGAGTCAGTCCTGTTAATTGGTCAGTGAACCACAAAGAGATCATCGAGCTTGCTCCACACGCTTCTTTTCAGCATACATATGGTTGGATAAGGGTGTTGGCCAGATTGTACAAACCCCTTCAATAGTCAAGTGGCAAGAGTCAGGAGTGTTTCATCGAAACATAGAAAATAGGTGCAGGAGTAGGTCGAGCCAGCACCACCATTCAATATGATCATGGCTGATCATCCAAAATCAGTACCCCCGTTCCGGCTTTTTCCCCCATATCCCTTGATTCCCTTAGCCCTAAGACCTAAATCTAACTCTCTCTTGAAATTGCCATAGGCACCGACAAAGGAACAATGACATTCTTACTTGCGGCAACAATAACAGCCCTGTGAACACAGAACCACGGTGCACAGCGGTAGAGTTGCTGCCTTACAGCGCTTACAACACCCGAGACCCGGGTTCGATCCTGACTACGGGTGCTGTCTGTACGGAGTTTGCACGTTCTCCCTGTGACTGAGTGGGTTTTCTCCGAGAACTTCGGTTTCCTCCCACACTCCAAATTGTCCCTTGAGTTGATGAGCGGGGATAGTGTTGATGAGCGGGGATCGCTGGTCAGTGCGGGCTTGCTGGCAGAAGGGCCTGTTTCCACGCTGTGTCTCTAAACCTAAACCTCTTTAAAGATAACATAAATAAACAAAAAAAATTAAACAAATCAAAAACCCCAATATTGGTGAGAAAAAACCCCAAAGTCCTTAGTGCAACCAAGATAGTTCATAGTTTACTTAGTTTTGGACTGTTTAAGACCCTGATGGTTATTGGGAAGATACAGTTCACAAACAGGTCACGATTTTCACACTCCTACACCTTCGTCCTGGTGGTAGGAATGAAATGAGCATTGCCAGCATGGTATGGGTCTTTGGTGATGCTGTCTACCCTTTTGAGGCAGTGCCTCCTATAGATCCCTTCGATGGTGGGAAGGTCAGTACATGTGATGGATTGGGCAGTGTCCAATGCCCCTTACATTAAAACTAATCAGTGCAAACAGCCAATTGATCAGCCTTTCATAGAAACATAGAAATTAGGTGCAGGAGTAGGCCATTCGGCCCTTCGAGCCTGCACCGCCATTCAATATGATCATGGCTGATCATCCAACTCAGTATCCCGTACCTGCCTTCTCTCCATACCCTCTGATCCCATTAGCCACAAGGGCCACATCTAACTCCCTCTTAAATATAGCCAATGAACTGGCCTCGACTACCCTCTGTGGCAGAGAGTTCCAGAGATTCACCACTCTCTGTGTGAAAAAAGTTCTTCTCATCTTGGTTTTAAAGGATTTCCCCCTTATCCTTAAGCTGTGACCCCTTGTCCTGGACTTCCCCAACATCGGGAGCAATCTTCCTGCATCTAGCCTGTCCAACCCCTTAAGAATTTTGTAAGTTTCTATAAGATCCCCTCTCAATCTCCTAAATTCTAGAGAGTATAAACCAAGTCTATCCAGTCTTTCTTCATAAGGCAGTCCTGACATCCCAGGAATCAGTCTGGTGAACCTTCTCTGCACTCTCTTTCCTTGAGGTTAACAATGTGCTACCACCACAAGCAGTGTGCAGAGTTGAAGCTTCTAGCATTTGGGAGCAAATTCTGCAGGCTTGAAATCGTGCAAAGTGTGAAAACATGCAAAGATGCAGGCGGCACAGTGGCAGAGTTGATTAAGCTGCAGCCTCACAGCGTCAGAGACCCAGGTTTGATCCTGACCTCGGATGCTGTCTGTGTGGAGTTTGCTTGTTCTCCCTGTGACCGCTTGGCTTTCCGAAGGGGCTGCTTCCACACTGTATCTCTAAAGTCTAAAGTACAAGCCTTGGAGAAGAGAGTTTAGAAATGTAATCACTTTCATCGATTAATCTTGGGTAATTAGTCCTCAATCATCTTTTTTGGAAAAACGAATGAATCAAAGCAGCCTTGGCACCCACTGAACCGGTATCTGTTTGATCTGGTGCAGGGACAGAAAGTTCATCCATTTGAATGGAGAGCAACAACTTCAATGAAGTGAAGTAAGTATTAGATCCTTTATGTGTAGGAAGAAACTGCAGATGCTGGTTTAAACCGAAGATAGACGCAAAATGCTGGAGTAACTCAGAGGGACAGGCAGCATCTCTGGAGAGAAGGAATGGGTGACATTTCGGGTCGTGACCCTTCTACCGACTGAGATTCAGGAGAGGGGGAGATAGAGGTAAGCATGTGTAAGGTGTGAGAACGAGACAACAAAGGGGATGGAGATCAAGGAAAATGTAGAATAGATCATTATTAGCAAGGGAGAATGTAAAAGCTCCATACAGACAGCACCCGTAGTTAGGATCAGACCCAGGTCCCTGGCGCTGTAAGGCAGCAACTCTACCGCTACCCAAGTGATGGCCAAAAGTAAGAATAGTAGATTTCACCGTGGCAGTACACAGAGTTGCCATGTATCTGGCGCCACCTAATGGCCTTCAAGTCTCAAGTTCTTAAAAGTATAGTTTTATCTGGGGCTTAAAGGCCCATTGTCTTGGCGGAGGCATTGGGCCGGCGTTGCAGAGGTCGGCCTGGCCTGGAGATGCTGTCAATGTCCTCCACTGCTGCTCCGCCGCTCCGTGCCGCGTCCGATCCACGCGATGCCTAGGCTGCTGCAAGGCCTCCAGTGGCCTGCACCGCCAATACCTTGACCCACCGTCCCCTCGCCTCACACAGCCACCGCTCAGCCTCCATGTACTGGTCACCTCCTGCAGCCGACCTCTGAACCTCCAGAGGGAGTGGGTAGTGAGCCCACAACATGCTCACCAGCATCAATCCTCCCCACCGCCATTAACCTGATTCCTCAGTCCATGCATGCACGGTAAAACATCACGCATGACTTTAATCCTATCTTACTCACTTTAGTTTCGTTTTGAATAAAACACGGAAACATGCCATTCGGCCCACCGAGTCCGCGACCGACCACCAATCCCCACACACTAACAATATCCTACATACACTTGGGACAATTTACAATTTTACCAAGCCAGTAAACCTGCAAGCCTGCACGTCTTTGGAGTGTGGGAGGAATCCGGAGCACCCAGAGAAAACCCACACAGGTCACGGAGAAAATGTACAGATTCCATATAGACAGCATCCATAGTCAGGATCGAACTAGGGTCTCTGGCGCTGTAAGGTGGCAACTCTACCGCAACGCCACCGTGCCGCTCTTGTTGATGAAATGCCCACCCAACTAAATTCATGCCATACTGATGAATTATATTCATCCATTTTTGGAAGTAGGGAGGTTGTGAAAGAGCCTAAAAAACCACAAACTGGTTCAAAATGTCTGTCGTCGTGGACACATTCCTTTCCCACGAGCTCCACATTTACTCCTTAACTACTGGCAAAGGAATCTCTCTGATTAGTAGTCAAGCTCACACAGATCTTTCTTCCAGGCAGAACAGCCAATATTCGAGTAGATCGTAGGGGTCAAGGAAAGAGCGTTCACGTGGCGGCCCTGTTTCCACCAATCTTTCCACCACCACGCACAAGAAGCGACAAGAAGCAACATGACAGACACCATTGTATGCAGATGATGAGAAGTGTGTTCAGCTCTGGCTGAACAACTTATAATCTTGTGTGATGACTCGATAAAGGGCCTGTCCCACTTTCACAACCTAATTCACGACCTCTGCTGGGTTTGCCCTTAACTCATACTCGCAGCATGGTCGTCACGAGGTCGTAGCAGGTCGTAGGTAGGTCGTAGGAGGTCGTAGGTAGGTCGTAGCAGGTCATGATGCTAGCCGTAGGTACTCGTGGCATCAAGTAGGTCGGGGCGTTTTTTCAACATGATGAAAAATGTCCACGAGTAAAAAAGGTCATGAATTAGGTCGTGAAAGAGGGACAGGCCCTTAAGAAGAAGAAGTAGATCTTTATAAAAGGGATCTTTTTGGTACAATACCTCAACATTACAAGGACGTACAGACGTAAATACGCAGGGTAATTGGCTTGGTATAATTGGAAATTGTCCCTTGTGTGTGTAGGGTGGTGTTAATGTGCGCAGATCGCTGGTCGGCGTGGACTCTGTGGTCCAAACGTGTCTACAACTAAAAGCTGCAGACACAAGAAACTGCAGATACAGGTTTACAAAAAAAAGACACAAAGTGCTGGAGTAACTCAGCGGGTCAGACAGCATCTCTGGAAAACATGGCTGTTTCGACCCTAAACGTCACCTATCCATGTCCTCTGGAGTTGCTGCCTGGCCTGCTTAGTTACTCCAGCACTTTGTGCCCTTTTGTGTATTATCCAGCATCTGCAGTTATTTGTTTCAGCATCTCTGGAGAACATGGATAGACAATGTTTCAGGTCGGGAAAGGTCTGAAGAAGGGTCTCGACCCTAAACATCGCCTGTCCATGTTCTCTAGAGATGCTGTGTTAAAGAAGGAACTGCAGATGCTGGAAAATCGAAGGTAAACAGGCAACGTTTCGGGCCGAAACGTTGCCTGTTTCCTTCGCTCCATAGATGCTGCTGCACCCGCTGAGTTTCTCCAGCACTTTTGTGTACCTTCTCTAGAGATGCTGCCTGACCTGCTGAGTTACTCCAGCACTTTGAATCCATTTCACCCTGGTCATGGTTGTCAAAGCACCATTAGGGACATCTTCCATACAATGTCCCATCGCCACGTTTCCTTCCCTGTCATTCTTTCTGCTGGAGCTGCCGAGTTTTGTTTTGAAAGCTAATAGATCAAATTTAATTCCACACAAATTCTCTGGCAGCCTGCCCGGGTGTCTGGAGAAAAGCTTTATCGGCTGAGTGTTAGATAACAGTTTCCTCGACGTAAAATGACAGCTTGCGAGGCCAAACACAGCAGGCTCCATATCTGAAAATCTCTCGGAGTCAAAGTGGCAACATCATTGAATGAAGCAGGTCCATGAATACTTGGCATTCATCATAACTGGCTGACTCTATATTTAGAGATTTTTTTAAACCTAGAGAAGTAACCCTTGCATTCCCTCTCTCTCCACCCCTCCCCCACCCAAGTCACCCAAAGCCGTCTTATTGAGTCTCATTGTCTGCAACTCGTTTGCACCAAGGCCACAGGAAACAATGGCCTGTTCCCATTGTTACTTTTTTGCAAATCTTTATTTTATTTGTCCCATCTCTCTTTATATCACCGTCTATATCTCTTGTTTCCCTTTCCCTGACTCTCAGTCTGAAGAAGGGTCTTGACCCAAAACGTCACCTATTCCTTTTCTCCAGAGATGCTGAATGACCCGCTGAGTTACTCCAGCTTTTTGTGTCTATCTTTGGTTTAAACCAGCATCTACAGTTCCTTCCTACGCATGACTCTATATTTAGTTGAGTTTAGTTTAGAGATACCGTGCGGAAACAGGCCCATCGACCTGCGATCCCCGCACATTAACACTATCCTACTACACACACTGGGGCCAATTTTACATTTATGCCCAGCCAATGAACCTACAAACCTGTACGTCTTTGGAGTGTGGGAGGAAATCGGAGCACACCCACGCAGGTCACGGGGAGAACGTGCAAACTCCGTACAGACAAGCACCCGTAGTCACCGGGTCTCTGGTGCTGTGAGGCAGCAACTCTACCACTGCGCCACCGTGCCGCCCACGGCCCAAGGGTATTAAATATTTAGCAAATTCCAGCCTTTTGCTAACAGAATTTCACAGTGCTGAAAGATTTCTTCACACAAAGAGTATTCATCATATCAGGGAAGGGAGAAAGGGAATATTGTCTTCCACCGTAATTTGTTTTGCATTGCTTGAAGGGGCATGTGGACACACATTAATCCCAATTCCCCAAATTAAATAAATATTTGAAAAGTATTTTAAATTAGCAAGTCTTTGGGGAATGACCAAGGGGATCAGTTGGATGCCTCTTTCAAAGAGCTGTCACTTGAATGGTGAAACAGCATCCTTGTTCACTACTTGGCTTGTATGCAGTGAGTTCGCCATACGGGACGGACACGAGGTAGATGAATTTCTTTCTGGATTTCTCCTGCCAAAGGAATCAGTTGTGACTGTCCACACCATCAACTTTTTTAAATAATCTTCGGGCGGCACGGTAGCTCAGCGATATCGTCGCTGCCTCACACGCCAGAGACCCGACTTCCATCCTGACTACAGGTGCTGTGTTGCACAGCGATTGTACATCCTCCCAGCGTGGGTTTTCTCCGGGGTCTCTGGTTTCCTCCAACACTCCACGGACGTACAGGTTTGTAGGTTATGTGGCTTGGTATAAGTGTAAAATGTCTCCAGTGTGTAAGATAATGTTGGTGTGTAGAGATCCCTGGACAGCACGGACTCGGTGGGCCGAAGGGCCTGATTCCACGCTGTATTTCTCAACTGCACTAAAAAATCTTCTATTCCTTGGAGTGCAGGAGGATGAGGGGTGATCTTAAAGCGGTGTACAAAATCATGAGAGGAATAGATCAGGTAGACACACGGAATCTCTTGCCCAGATTAGGGGCATCGAGAACCAGAGGACATAGGTTTAAGGTAAGGGGGAAAAGATTTAATAGGAACCTGAGGGGTAACGTTGGGTGTATGGAACGAGTTGCCAGAGAAGGTAGTTGAAGCAAGTACTATCGCAATGTTTAAGAAACATTTGGACAGGTACACCTGATAGGACAGGTTTAGAGGCATATGGACCAAATGCTGGCAGGTAGTACTTGTGTAGATGGGACATTCTGGCCGGTGTGGGCAAGTTGGGCCAAAGGGCCTGTTTCCACGCTGTTAGTCTCTATAACTCTTTTAGAAATCTGGGCACTTGACACCTCACTTTATTAGTTTTAGTTTTTAAACTTTAGAGACACAGTTTTGAAACTTTAGAGTTCATGGCTGATCTATCTTCCCCTCTCAACCCCATCCCCCTGCGTTCATCCCATAACCCCTGACACCCTAACTAATCAAGAATCTATCAATCTCCATCTTGAAACTATCCATTGACTTGGCCTCCACAGCCATCTGTGGCAATGAATTCCACCGATTCCCCACCCTCTGACCAAAGACCTTGGTACACGTGACAACACACTAAACTCAAACTCAAGCTCAAATGAGAAGAGGAGATGGCTACATTTTTCCTGAGAGTGCACTGGTACAAATAACCATGTTTGCCTTCCTGGTTCACTTATATTTCCCAAGGAAGGACCTCCCATTCTCCGGGCCAGTCCTATATGTGACCACAGCAATGTGGTTGACTTTCAACCGTGCTTTGAACTGGTCTGGCAATTGTACCAAGCCTTCACGTGTAGTTCAAGATGGTGGCAAGCCACCACATACTCTGTGGTAATTAGTCATGCTGACGCTGCTAGGAAGACTCGGGTCTCAGGAATGAATACATGAGGACAACCTCCTCTTCATCCACCACGTAAGACAGGAGCTTTCTGCAAGGGACCTCTTGGTTCCCGTTGGCATTGATCTCATCCATCCCACAAGGTGTGCGGAGTTCACACGGATGTCGTGCTGCCTTCTGAGAGGTGAACACTCCCTAGTGTATAACGTGACAAAGCTTGGGTTGGCTCGGATGTTTATCCGAGTTTATATCCCAGCCTCCTGGCATCTTTCCTGCTTTGCTGTAGGAAACTTTTATGCAACTGAACATTAGATAACCATTTACCGAAAAAATATTTTAAAATGTCAGAAGCCTGTTTTCAAAATCTTCCCTGGGCTCAAGGAATCAGTTTTCCCCACTTCCACTTACTTGAAGTGTTGTTTAATAATAATAATAATAATAATAATAATACATTTTATTTATGGGCGCCTTTCAAGAGTCTCAAGGACACCTTACAAAATTTAACAAATAGTGTAAAGACATGTAAGCGGAATGAAATAAATAGTAAAGACATCACCAGTACACAAATTAAAGACAGAATTCAATCCGAAAACAAAAATCAAAAACACAATATGAAAGAGAGAGCAGCGGCTGTTAAAACGCGCCAGCGTCCACTCTCCCTTCCGGCAGTTTAAGAAAGAACTGCAGATGCTGGAAAAATCGAAGGTAGACAAAAATGCTGGAGAAACTCAGCGGGTGAGTCAGCATCTATGGAGCGAAGGAATAGGTGACGCGACAAAAATGCTGGAGAACGTCACCTATTCCTTCGCTCCATAGACGCTGCCTCACCCGCTGAGATTCTCCAGCATTTTTGTCTATTTTCCACTTAAGGGGCTGTCCCACTGTACGAGCTAATTCAAGAGTTCTCCCGAGTTTGCCCTGATTCGAACTCGGAGATTTACGGTAATGGCCGCTCGTAGGTACTCGGGGCTCTCGTGGACATTTTTCAACGTTGAAAAATCTTCACCAGTCTTCCCGAGCTTACCGCGTTTCGTGAGTACCTGCCGTTACCGTTACGAGCCGCTAAGAGACGTCCCCGAGCTCCGACGTACCCGCTACGTACATTCTACGCGCTTACCACGAGTTTGATTTTTTTTTAAACTCGGCAGAGCTCTTGAATGAACTCGTACAGTGGGACAGGGCCTTTACTTGACAGTCATTTTTAGTCAATAGGCATGTTATGGTGTCATGGCCCGACAAATGTTGAGGAATTAAACGATTGCCCAGATGATTGCGGACTGTTTCATCAGCATAGTGCGGCACAGTGACGCAGCGGTGGAACTGCTGCCTCACAGCACCAGAGACCCAGGATCGATCCTGACTACGGGTGCTGTCTGCACGGAGTTTGTACGTTCTCCCCGTGACCTGCGTGTATTTTCCCTGGGAGCTCTGGTTTCCTCCCACACTCCAAAGACGTACAGGTTTGTAGGCTAATTGACTTGGTAAATCTGTAAGGGTCCCGACCTTTGAAACATTGCTATCCATGTCCTCCAGAGATGCTACCTGAGCGGCTGAGATACTAATTGGGAAATACATAAGTCCCCACTCCCCAGCAATCTCCTCGGGCTCTTCAGTGCAACAATGACCGTGTTATCTGTTGGTTGGATGATATACACTGATGTGGATACCATGGAACCTTGTCCATTCTTCTTCAAAATAGTTGGACAGGATCTTCTGCCTGAGTGGGATAAAATGTGTCAAGAGAAAGGTGACACCTCCAAGTGTACAGCACACCATCAGCTACCTGAAGCATCCTCAGGATTTAACGAGTAAGTGTCTGTTAGATCCACAATTTTCTAAGTCAAGGGTGATCCCTACTGATCAGGTCTTCATCTCTTCAGGTGGCACCTGCTTCAGCCCCATGTATTTCATAAGTTCATAAGTTATTGGAGCAGAATTGAGCCATGAGGCCCATCAAGTCTACTCCACCATACAATCATGGCTGATCTATCTTTCCCTCTCCTGCCTTCTCCACATAACTCCCGACACCCATGCTAATCAAGAATCTATCAATCTCTGTTTTAAAATATCCATTGACTCTGCCTCCACAGCCGTCTATAGCAACTTCCACTTTGCTCTGTTCCTTTTCCAACTCAGTGAGGAGCCCCCCCCCCCCCCCACTCACCAAAGCATGTCAGAGAGGTGGGTTTGGAGAAAGGCAGACCTCATGCCAAAGATAAGGATAAACTGGAGAGTTAACATAAATGGGGGAGCACGGTGACGCAGCGGTAGAGTTGCTGCCTTACAGCGCCAGAGACGTGGGTTTGATCCTGACTATTGGTGCTGTCTGTACGGAGTTTGTACGTTCTCCCCGTAACCACCTGGGTTTTCTCCGGGTGCTCCGGTTTCCTCCCACACTCCAAAGACGTTCAGCTTTGTCGGATCAGTGACTTCGGTAAAATTGTAAATTATCCCTGCTGTGTGTAGGATAACACTAGTGTAAGGGGGGGTCGCTGGTCATCACGGACTCGGTGGGCCGAAGGGACTGTTTCCGTGCTGTATCTCTAGCTCTAATGTCTAAAGACTAAATAAGTGGAGGAGAGTGAGAGGAGGTTTAGACTGATGACGGCACTAGAGTCCACGGGACTGTTTCTTGATTTTATTTGTGGCCTTTCTATTTTTGTCCTCAAGCCTGTGTGATCGGTTCTCTGCTCTTCTATACTCAACTATAAATATGTGGATTTCAAATATGTTTGAAACACTACACCTTGAAGAGATAAGACTCCTCCTAGCAGGTAAACCAGATCACTTCCACCTGACGTGGTCTGCATTTATAGAATTATTACAAACATAGGGTGCAAAAGTACTTTAAAAAAATAAAAAATTGAGGTCGGGTAAGGGGGGATGATAGTTGAAGAGTTGGTATGTCCTATTTACGTGATGCTCAAAAAAAAACCATTTGTTTTTCTTTTTTTCTCTCTCTCTTTTCTTTTCTTAGGGCCTATTTCTTAACTCTTTTTTTTTTTTGTTTTTAATTTCGCTTTCATAGGGTCCTCGTCCTTTTTTTTTTTTTGTTGTTACATTTTCTACACTTTTCTACACTTGCACTTTTTCCTTCACTTTCTTCTCTCTTTCAATCTTTTCTTTCTTTAGCGTAAAAAAAAAAAATAAAGGGAGTACATTAATTGTAAGAAGATATAAATGACGAGTATTAATGTATGTGGCTGTGATGTAATGTACTTCTAATAAATAAAAATTAAAAAAAAAAAAAAAAAAAATTATTTGCCTTAAATCTCCTTTTACTTCAATGTGTTGAAGTGAATAATGTTGATGGCAAATATTTTCACTTTCGTTTAGCATTAGGGACTGTAACGTGATGTGGAAAATGGCAAGAACTTTGAAATAGTGATATTATACATCCCACTTAATTTGTTTAAAAACCACTGGTGGGGTATTGGTCAATGTGTTAAGAAGAAAATGGTTGCAATAGTGATTTGCCACATGACAGGAAAGACTAGTCACATGACCGCTAGGCTGTAGGGGGATGCGCTTTTGCATTTTTTTTTAAATTGTTAATTATTGGTTTTTTTAAGTATTTATTGCTCTCAAGTAGTGTCCGCGTTGAATTTTATGTATTTTCTGTCTGCGTTCGTTTTGAATGTGTGGGCTTGTTGGTTGGGGGCTTCTGGACATCTGAATTTCCCTGAGGGGATCAATAAAGTATTTATTATTATTATTATTATTATTATTATTATGACAGGAAGGACTAGTCACATGACAGGAAGTTGTTTAATCATGTGTGTCTGATGGAGAGGATTCCCAATCCCCTTGGTTTGGGAACGTGAATGTGGTTGGACTTCAGAAACGAAGGCCACTCTAATATTTCCTTTTGCCAGAGGTCCAGAACAGCAGGACGGATGTGAGAACTACATATTCCATGAGAATTGTATGTTTCTTGGATCAATTGAGTGGCCTTCTCTTTTTAACTGTGATCGTGAGTGGTTTTAAAGGACAACCTTACATTTGCTGGTGCCAGGGATCTCCACCATTTAAAGGGCTATGAGAGTTATTTATATGAATTTGGAAAACTGTTTTCTCCTTGTTAGTAATTGCTCAATTAAACACACTTCCCAAACACTGGATCAGGATCCTAGTGTTTCTGCGGCAGGACGAAAGGTGAATTCCTTCCCTTCTACACTGATTAATCTACAATTACAGGATACGATTCCAACCTCATGGATGACTACCATGAGTAGAAAGGACGTGTTTATAGTGAAGCTTTTACAAACTCCTCGTAACTCTAACAAGCATTTATGGGCGTGTGAAGTATGGTCACACCAGCAATAAAGAAAATGCAGAGGCTGATTTGTGTACAGTACGTTCTCACAACCAGTTGTGTTAATGAGCAAATCTGCTGTTTGGTTGAAGGGAAATGTTATAGGTTTTTGTTTAGACTTCAGACTTTAGAGTTACAGGCCCTTCGGTCCAGGTCCACGTTGACCAGTGAACACCCCGTACACTAGCACAACCCCCCACACACTGGGGACAATTTAGAGAAGCCAATTGACCTACAAATCTGCATGCATTTGGAGTGTGGGAGGAAACCAGAGCACCTGGCGAAAACTCAAAAGGTCACAGGGAGAATGTACAAACTCCACACAGACAGCACCCGCAGTTGGGATCAAACTCTGGCGCTCTGGCGCTGTAAGGCAGCAACTCCACGGCTGAGTTGCTGAGCCACTGTGCCACCCTTGTGTTCTTTGAAGTGACGTCGTTGATCTTTAATATGCATCAGAGAGGTCAGAGGGGGTTTTGCTTTTATTAAATGGCCTCCAAAGGACAACCCTGCCAACAAGGCTGATTCCATTGATGCTGCACTGGAGTGTTCGCCCAGATTAGGATCTTTGTTTCAACGTGATGTGTCTCGCTGTGTTGCGTATATTCATTTAGTTTAGTTTAGAGATACAGTGCGGAAACAGGCCCCTCGGCCCACTGAGACCGCGCCGAGCGGTGAACCCCTGCACCATCCTACACACACGAGGGACAATTTTTTTAACATTCACACCAAGCCAGTTAACCTACAAGCCTGGACGTCTTTGGAGTGTGGGAGGAAACCGAAGATCTTGGAGAAAACCCACGTGATCACGGGGAGAACGTACAAACTGCGTACAGACAGCACCCATAGTCGGGATTGAACCCAGGCCTCTGGCGCTGTAAGGCAGCAAGTTTACCGTTACGCCACCGTGCTTCCCCCTTGTGCCATCATTGTTCCATTGCAAGTGACCGATTTCAGTAATTGCTGCTGAAATAGAGAGGTATCGATGGTTCCTGAAAGGATAGAATGCTGGTGTCTGGCTCTATTGCAGCTCCCTGTCTCCACCAACCCATTCTCTAGCAGTCTCATAGGAAGGCCCACGCATAAACTCAAAGATTAGATGGTAATCATCCCACTGAGAACTCAATGGCTTCAGGGAAGATCTGCTTTCACAGTATGTCTCCACTCCATTTGAAAATTGCATATTTTAGAGTCATTTCTCATGTAAAATTAGAATCATTGGACATTTTATTTAAAGATTCTCCTGATCTAATCTGATGTCTGGACCAAAAATGTTATTCCAGGGTTCACTGAAGTCAAGAGTTGGTTAGCATCTGAAACCACTTCAACAACACATAGCTTCGCTGACAGCCAGTCTGAAACGTATATTTTCAAAGTCATTCTTGAGTTCTGTTGGAGCAGAAAGCAAAGACAAATGTTCAGCAATCCTGTGCAGTTTATTCTTTAATTTTTAATGGCTGTGATCATGTCAGCTGCTTTTGCAGTAAAGATTCTCTTGTGATACATTTTTGCCTTTTTATCAACTGGCAGGTTTATCTCGCCTTGATAAATCATTACACAGTCAGTGGCAAAATTACACACTGATTTATTGCATTGACTTTAAAAAGGACATCAAACTCTCTCTGCAGTGTGAACTTTGGATGTACGCTGGAAACCCATCACCGATTTAGTGGGAGCCAATTTATCATGAGGAACTCATCACACAGAGGGGCGCGTTACAATGAAAGGTCTGCTATCATGGGGGATGCGACATTGAGGGGTGTGTTATGGCGCGGAATATTTCTCATGAGTGTGTGTTACAGTGAGGAGTGTTGCGATCGTAAAGGATGTATTATTAGCAGCAACTGAACAACCTTCTCCAGCTGGGGGCATCGGAGTTTTCCTTCAGACTATTGTAGCGGTGCCACCAAGCGCACGCAGATATCGAACCCGGCGTTCGGAAGCCGCGGTCACGTGATTCGGGAGGGGCCGTTGTTTTCGCACGGTTTTCCCTTGGCGCGAGTTAGTTCAGTGCTGACCACCGATGTGGGCAGACGTGTTTGACAAACCTGTTTACTGCAACTTACTTTCGAATAAAGTTTTTGGTTGAAAACTTCAGTAGTCGTTTCTCAAACCGCTAAACTATCATGATAACTATCATGGTCCAAAATGGCGGCGCCTCGCAGCAGTGGCCTCCGCAGTCCGTCTGTCTTTTTTCTTAATTTTTGTCCTGTTGAGTGTATAGTTTGGTTGTAGTTATATCTTGTTTTTAGCTGTGTATATGTGGGGGGCGGGGGTGTGGGGGGAACTTTTAAATCTCTTCCCTGTACGGGGGACCCGATCTTTTCCCTGTCAGGTCTCCGTTGTCGTTGGGGCCTAGCACCGTGGAGCGGCCTCCAACCGGAACGACCTGGGGGCTCCAGTCGCGGAGCCTGCAGATTCACCATCGTGCAGCTGGCCGACTTCGGAGCGTGGAGGGCTGTGGTGGCGCGCGGCTGCAACCCGACTTCGGAGCTTCGAAGGCTCATGCCACAGGCCCGGTGGACGGTGACCGGGAGCTCGCAACTCCCTGGTGGGAGACCGCTTTTTGGAGCTCCCACAACGGCAACTTCTCCCGCCCGAATTGCGGGGTTGAAAATGACCCAGAGCGAGGCCTTACATCGCCCGGCGCGGCTTTAACGGCCGCGGGACTTGCCATCGCCCACCGGGGGCTTTAACATCGGGAGAAGAATGGAAAACCGGGGAGAGACAATGACTTTGCCTTCCATCACAGTGATGGATGTTTGTGTGAACTGTGTGTCTTGGGTTTTCTTTTCTTGTTGTATGACTGCAGAAACCAAATTTCGTTTGAGGTTCAAATGACAATAAACGGTATTGTATTGTATTGTATTGTTATGATAGGGGACGCGGCGCAGGGAGACCGTGGTGAAGAAGGGGAGAGGGGAGAAGAACAAAAGGATAACTGATGTTGGGAGGGGGGTGGGGGGATTTGCAACTGTGTTAGCACCCTTCGTGAGCAAGGTATTGCAAGCAAAGAGTTTCACTGTGACTTGTCACATGTGACAATAAAGTTTTCCATAACGTTTTCATTCATTCATTCATGTTAAGGTGGACAGAAGAAACTACCGAGGTTGGACAAAGAATAAAGTGCTGGAGGATTTCCACAGTCCAGGCAGCCGATGTGGTGGGAAATGGAAATGGACAAACATGAGTTGGGACACTTATTGAGTTTGAAGAAAATGTCCTCAGTCTGTTTCTCTCCACAGATGCTGCCTGGCTATATATCCAGAATATAACTGGAGGAAGTTATATTCCTCCAGCATATAACTTGAGAGGTCACCAAACTTATTTTTAAGGCACACATTTTCCTTCCTGCCCATCACTCTTACTGGGTCTACTTCTCTGGTAGTTGTGAGGGCCATGGTATAATATAGCATTGTGGAGTGCGTTATATAGTGTGGAGTATACATTTATAGAAAGGAATGTGTGATATTGTGTGGTTTTCGTCAGGAGAATGCCAGTGTATAATTGAGAGAAGGAAGTCCGTGTAAAAAAAGTATTCTTGAGGCAGGCTAAATAGTGAGGAAAAGTTGTTGTGAGGTGTGTGATGTAGAGGTGCTTTTACAATGGGTGTGTTTAAAGACATTTCTCTATTATTGTTATTGGCATTTGTTTATTTGTGTCACATGTACCAAGATACAATGAAAACCTTTTATGTGTTAGCCCTCTATATCAGATAATACTGTGTACATACACAACCAGGCCACACACAAAACCAACCGTCTAGTCAAGAATGTTAAAATGCCACATGTGCCGATAATGGAACAATGAGGTTCTTACTTGCAGCAGTATAACAGGTCTGTAAACACGATACTCATAGATAACATATATATATACAAAACAAAAAATAATCCAATAAATCAACATTCCAAATACCTGATACCCCCTAATACTTAGCAGCACGGTGGCGCAGCGGTAGATTTGCCGCCTGACAGCGCCGGAGACACGGGTTCGATCCCAACTACGGGTGCTGTCTGTACAGAGTTTGTACCTTTTCTCCGTGACCTGCGCGTGTTTTCTACGGGTGCTTCGGTTTCCTCTCACGCCCCAAAGATGTTGGCTAATTGGCCCGGTAACATTATGAATTGTCCCTAGTGAGTGGAGCATAGTGTTAGTGTGCGGGGATCGCTGGTCGGCGCCGACTCGATGGGCCAAAGGGCCTGTTACCACACTGTATCTCCGAACTAAATTAGACAAAATTAAATCCACAGTCTGGTCTGGATTGCCCAGACAAGCGCTGCTCTTGTTAGCAGATGGACAGCATGTATTGGCTCATCAGCAGTGAATTTCCTCCATATTTTTGCACCACACCATCTCTCCAGAAGAGATTGCTGGATGTGGCTGAGAGGCTGGAATCTACTCCAGCCCACATACTTCAGCAAGTTAGGATAAATACCAATCTTGGACTGCCATCTGCTGGAATTGTACAACTTTACAATGACTTATTTCTCTGGCATTTGATTGTGTTTTCTGCAGCATTTAACTGTGTTTACATCATTAATAGTATCATTTCTCTGCCTCTGGTTCTTCTTATCTTCTTCTTGCGAATGGAACATAAACCAAAGGAATAGTTAGATCTCAAGTCGGGTGTTGAGCAGCCAGGTTCTTATCATAGCATGCTTGACGATTTCCTCTCTTCATGGTTAGATGATCGATATTATAGATCTTCTCAAAATCCATGTCAAAATTATTACACGATTAGGTTTGGATTTTGTGGTTTAAATCTATATCAAAATTAAAAGCTGATCAACACTGGCAATGGAATGCCTGGTATTGATTTTGCAACATTATGACCAACAAACAATGAATATTGATCGCCCGAAGTCTTGGTTTATTTTCAGTATGCCGCTGGTAAACGTATTGACACCACTGACTGGTAGGATATGTTTGTGGGACGTGCTGGTCAAGGTGACGGTTATGGAGGGCAAGCAGGAACGAGATGAACAACAACACATATCCAGGCAAACATTTGAAAGAAAATTAAGGTATTTCACAAAGTAATAAGGGAATGTCGGAGCTAATCTTATGTAGTTATTGATGGTGTGGAAACAAGGAACTGCAGATGCTGATTTACAAAATAAAAATAATTAAAGTGCAAGAGTAATTCGGCGGGTCAAGCAGCATCCCTAGGGAACTCCCTAGATAATGTGACCTATCCATGTTCTCCAGGGTTGCTGTCTCACTCTGCGTTATTCCACCACTGTTTTATCTGATGTTACAGTATATTTACTCGCACAATATTTGTTTTAAATTGTCGAATATCTTGAATGTTTTGGTTGAATTGATTGAAAGATATAGCACAGAAACAGACCCTTCGGCCCCCCGAGTCCATGCCAACCATCGGTCACCCATTCACACTAGTTCTAAGCAATCCCATTTCCGTATCCACGCCCTACACACTTGAGGCATTTTTACAGAGGCCAATTAATCTACAAACCGACATGTCTTTGGGATGTGGCAGGAAACTCAGGTACATCAGTCTATGAAAGTAAGCATGCAGGTACAGCAGGCAGTGAAGAAAGCGAATGGCATGTTGGCCTTTATAACAAGAGGAATCGAATATAGGAGCAAAGAGGTCCTTCTGCAGTTGTACAGAGCCCTAGTGAGACCACACCTGGAGTATTGTGTGCAGTTTTGGTCCCCTAATTTGAGGAAGGACATTCTTGCTATTGAGGGAGTGCAGGTTTACAAGGTTAATTCCCGGGATGGCGGGACTGTCATATGTTGATAGAATGGAGCGGCTGGGCTTGTATACTCTGGAATTTAGAAGGATGAGTGGGAATCTTATTGAAACATATAAGATTATTAAGGGTTTGGACACGCTAGAGGCAGGAAACATGTTCCCGATGTTGGGGAGTCCAGAACCAGGGGCCACAGTTTAAGAATAAGGAGTAAGCCATTTAGAACGGAGACGAGGAAACACTTTTTCTCACAGAGAGTGGTGAGTCTGTGGAATTCTCTGCCTCAGAAGACAGTGGAGGCCAATTCTCTGGATGCTTTCAAGAGAGAGTTAGATAGAGCTCTTAAAGATAGCGGAGTCAGGGGATATGGGGAGAAGGCAGAAACGGGGTACTGATTGTGGGTGATTAGCCATGATCACAGTGAATGGCGGTGCTGGCGCGAAGGGCCAAATGGCCTGCTCCTGCACCTACTATTGTCTATTGCCTATTGACTATAATTAGACTGTTACTTTAATAGTTCGAGCCCTCCAGTGACATATCTTCCCTCTGTTGTTCATTGCTCT
This sequence comes from Malacoraja senta, assembly GCA_038087875.1. Taxonomy (NCBI): domain Eukaryota; kingdom Metazoa; phylum Chordata; class Chondrichthyes; order Rajiformes; family Rajidae; genus Malacoraja; species Malacoraja senta. The sequence continues at coordinate 1,732,976 of CM075999.1, read as the reverse complement.
TTAATAGATGCATTCTATCGGCTGTGCCTACATTAAGTGAATGAAACTCCATTGACCTGCGCTAATCTCCCCGCCCATTAGAAATCTGCCAATGGGGCCGCACGGTGGCGCAGCGGTAGAGTTGCTGCCTTACAGCGGGTGAGACCCGGGTTCAATCCTGACTACCGGTGCTGTCTGCACGGAGTTTGTATGTTCTCCCCATTACCTGTGTGGGTTTACTCTGGGATCTCCAGTTTACTCCCACCCTCCAAAGATGTACAGGTTTGTAGGCTAATTGGCTTAATACAATTGTAGATTGTCCCTAGAGTGTGTAAGACAGTGCTAGTGTGCAGGGATCACTGGTCGGTGCGGACTCGGTGGGCCGAAGGGCCTGTTTCTGCGCTGTATCCCTAAACTAAACTAAACTAAACAATTGTTTGGTCCAGACCACCTGTCAAGGGCAGCTGTGGGTGCAGCGCTCAGTATCTGATACTTTATCTTAAAATAAGATGAAAGGCTTTTGTTCTTGCCAACTTTTGCTGCCTGTTCTCCATAAAGCACTAAATCCTTCTGTTCCATGGGCTTGCCCAGTTTTCCTTATCTCGCCTAAGTGGCATTGTTTTTGTTCAACTGTTGACTGGAAGTGGGTGCTGTTGGCAAAGCCAGTGTTTGTTGCCCATCCCTAACTACCCGCTTGCCAATAGGGGTGCAAAAGCTGTCCTCTCGCCACGCGGGTGATACGACATTTCGGACCGAGATTTTAGGACCTTTTAGATGAAAAAAATCTTTTTCACACAGAGAGTGGTGAATCTGTTGAATTCTCTGCCACAGAAAGCAGTTGAGGCCAGTTCATTGGCCATATTTAAGAGGGAGTTAGATGTGGCCCTTGTGGCTAAAGGGATCAGGGGGTATGGAGAGAAGGCAGGTACGGGATACTGAGTTGGATGATCAGCCATGATCATATTGAATGGCGGTGCTGGCTCGAAGGGCCGAATGGCCTCCTCCTGCACCTATTTTATATGTTTCTATGTTTCTATGACATTTAAAGCCCAGCCACAAAACTACAGAGGATTAGTCCGTTAGAAACTGCACCAGTCTTATTCTGTCAGTGATTTTAATGAGGGAAGAGAAAGAAGAAACTGCAGACACTGGGTTTACAAAAAAGAACACAGAGTTAGGCAGCATCTCTGGAGGACGTGGCTAAGTGATGTTCTGAGTTGGGACCCATTTTCAGAGGGGTCCTGAATCTAGGGGACCAGAAGTCATAGTCTCCGAATTAAAGGATGTTCCTTTAGGAAGGAGATGAGGAGGAATTTCTTTAGTCAGGGTGATGAATCTGTGGAATTCATTGCCACAGAAGGCTGTGAAGGCCAAGTCAATAGACAATAGACAATAGGTGCAGGAGTAGGCCATTCGGCCCTTCGAGCCAGCACCGCCATTCAATGTGATCCTAGCTGATCATCCCTAATCAGTACCCCGTTCCTGCCTTCTGCCCATATCCCCTGACTCCGCTATCTTTAAGAGGTCAATGGATGTTTTTAAGGCACAGATAGATCGATTCTTGATTTGTACAGGTGTCAGAGGTTAAGGGGAGAAGGCAGGAGAATGGGGTTAGGAGGGAGAGATAGATCAGCCATGATTGAATGGCGGAATAGACTTGATGGGGCGAATGGCCTAATGAAATGTCACCATGATTGAATGGCGGAATAGACTTGATGGGGCGAATGGCATAATGAAATGTCACCATGATTGAATGGCGGAATAGACTTGATGGGGCGAATGGCCTAATGAAATGTCACCAATCCGTGTCTTGACCCGCTGTGTTACTCCATTTCTTACTCCAGTACTTACACTTGAAGTTACTCCAGACGTTACTCCAGAGGTTACTCCAGTTTTGCTAACGCTATTAGTAAAGCGGATAGACTTTGAGAACTATCTGGTAGCTTCATGGTCATTACAAATATCATATTTTAATTCCAGTTTTATTGACATGAATGGTTTAAAATGAAGCTGCACTCCCCTGATGCTATGATGGAATTTAAACTTTTCTCTCCAGATCATCAAGCCAGGCCTCACAATTACTGGCCCAATGATATAATTTGCTGGATCACCAACTTGCCATGGATAGCGAAGAAGGGTCTCGACCTGAAATGTCACCTATTCCTCCTCTCCTGACATGCTGTCTGACCCGCTGAGTTACTCAAGCCTTTTGCGTCTATCTTTGATGGATAACGACCTATTTGGCCTCTGATAACCTGCTTAAGATGGTCCAGTGCCACAATGGTCAGGGTGTAGGACATGTAGGAAGCCCTTGTAGGAAGTAATAGTGTCTCTGTTTGCCTCAGATGGTTGGAATCAAGGATGTGGAACAAACATGCTGGAGAACAACAATTGCTAATTTAGTTTACTTCTTGCCTGCAAGTGGCACTCCTTGATACCAATTACAGGTATGGGAGTGGTGGAACAGTGAAGGTGGAGATTAGTATCTATGGCTGCTTGGTTTTGATTTCATGTGGAAATTGATCTTCTGAAAGTGAGTCATGTTCAGCAGAATATTACACACATTTCTGGTCTGCCCTCAATCACTTATTCCATTACTAACACTATATGCTGATAGCCACAACTGGTTTCAGACCCAGTGCAGTGGAGGATACAATGGGAGTAAGCTCCTAGGGAGCGAGACCGATGAAAGGCCACAGTGGTGCATCTGGTAGAGCTGCTGCCTCACTGCACCAGAGACGCGGGTTCGATCCTGACCTTGGATGTTGTCTGTGAGGAGCATGTACGTTCTCCCTGTGAATGCTTGGGTTTCCAACTAATCTGGTAATGATTCATTGTGGGATATCATCATTCCATGGCAATGTACATGGGTGGTGACCAAAGCGACATGTTTGCTGAGGGGTGTGATAAGGAAGAGGGCTAGAGTTTCGTAGAAACTTAGAAATTAGGTGCAGGAGTAGGACATTTGGCCCTTCAAGCCAGCACCACCATTAAATATGATCATGGCTGATCATCCAGAATCAGTCCCCCCCGTTCCTGTTTTCTCCCCATATCCCTTGATTCTGTTAGCCTCCAAGAGCTATATCCAACTCTCTCTTGAATATATCCAGTGAATTGGCCTCCACCGCCTTCTGTGGCAGAGAATTCCACAGATTCACAACTCTCTGGGTGGAAAAGTTTTTCCTCATCTCTGTCCTAAATGGCCTACCCCTTATTCTTAAACTGTGACCCCTGGTCTTGGACTCCCCCAACATGGGGAACATTTTTCCTGCATCCAGCCTGTCCATTCCCTTAAGAATATTATATTTCCTCCCACATCCCAAAGACGTGGGGTTTTGAACATTGACTGGTCTCTGCAGATTGCCTCCAGTGTGCAGGGAGAGGATGAGAAAGTAGGATACCTAGTGTGAATGGGTGATCGATGGTCGATGTGACTTGGTAAGCCAAAGGGCGTGTTTCCATTACGGATTCTCTAAACTAAACTAAATATTTAGAAAAACAAAAACTGCCATCTATATTGTACCTATCACATCAGAACATAATTTAACAGCCATTAGGTAGGAAAAGTAGCATTGAATCTGTGTGCAGGAACACTTATTTGTTTTCTTTCTTTGCAAACGTATAAAGAACAAGTTTAAAGTTACCTAAACATTGCATCTTACAGTCTCTTGTTTAAGAAGGAACTGCAGATGCTGGAAAATCGAAGGTAGACAAAAATACTGGAGAAACTCAGCGGGTGAGGCCCGCTGAGTTTCTCCAGCATTTTTGTCTATCTTACAGTCTCTCACCTATCTTGGTGGGCCACTATCCTTTCATCTGGATTCCTCAGTACTTACCTCATCGAAAAGTTATCAAACTGAAAGATCAAATATGGAACAGTTATTGTGGTGCAATATTAAAAAGGATGAATGTACCTAGGATTATCTGAACAAACGACGACGTGTCCTCGGAATCCCATTCAATGGGAAACATCAATAGGTCATTGGGTTTCTCTTGCTCCCCACCCCACATCAGACATTCCTCTGTTCCCACCACCCCATACCCTTCTCAACGTCTTTCAACAGAAACTTAAGCAATGACTCTGGTTAGCACACCACAGACTGGTTAGCATACAACAAAAGCTTTTCACTGTACCTCGGTACACATGGCAATAAACCAAACTCAAAAGGTCAAAATGGTAAACAAAAAAGCTCATGTAAAAAAGAGTACCTGCCTCAATTACCTCCTCCAGCAGCTCGTTCCATATACCTACCACTCTTTATGTTTAAAAAAAAGTTGCTCCTCAGGATCCTATTAAATCTTTCCTCTCTCACCTTAAACCTATGAACTCTGGTTTTTGATTCCTGTGCCCTGGGTAAAAGACTTACTCTATCATGATCCTTACAAGTCTGGCCCATGTGTATCTCCATGTAGTTGATGCTTCACTGACTGCTCTGGTCAGGTATTTAGGGATGGACAATGAATATCATTCATTGACGGCAAAGTCCACATTCCAGCTGCAAATTCTTAAAGAGAAGCATCTTGTTGGAAAATTTTACCAACATCCCAATTGTGGAAGAAGGTTGAACTTTATTGCCTTCCATCACAGTGAGGAATGTGGAATCCACTGTGGTGGATGTTTGTGTTAACGTTTATGTGGTTGTGCGTCTTGTTTCACTTTTCACTTAGCATGGCTGTATGGTAACTCAAATTTCACTGTACCTTAATTGGTACATGTGACAATAAACTGTCCTTGAAACCTTGAAACCTTGAATTGAAACTTGTGACTCAGATTATATACTCCTTCCGAATGCTGCCCAACCTGCTGAGTATTTCCCAGCATTTTGTGTTGTTATCTTAAGTTCGTCCGTACGTTAGACCTCAGGATGTTGTTGTGATTAAGATTAGATTGTGGGCGATCTGGCACATTTTGTAATGTATGTTCCCATTTATCTGGCCTGCCATCCTTTTGTGCAGTAAACCTCATTTAAAATAGAATCACTGTGGATTGCTTTGTCATCTTGAGAGTCTTCCTGGTCTTGCTTTAATGAAGCAAGTACGAGGTTATACCTATAGACATGCTGTCGATTAATGCCCGAGAAAAAATGTTTCCTACATTTTTCTGCATAGATCCCCAAGTGATGAAATTTAGGTGACACAAACGCTTTGAAAATCTTGTCAAGATTGATGCAACATATCTGACAGCATTTATCACCTTTTGCACAAGAATGCGTTAATTATATAATTATAATTATATAAGAGTGCCCTGAAGGCACTTTTGTTGGATAATGTTTGCTGACTCCAAAAGAAATGCAGTGGAACATTAACCCATTTTATGAAGCTCGTTATGTAACAACTCAAGTTAATTATATTGTAATTGAAGTGATCAATGTCAAACATGATTAATCATTAATGTTATTTTGCCTAGGAAGATCTGTGGCAAGAAAACTCCTTCCAAAGTCCAAAGTCTAGTCCAGGGTAATTATTACTAGTTGTGTTAAAATGTAGCTGCTGGTTCTATTGCCAATCTACATTAACTCTTCATTAGGACATTACAAATGACCCCTTGACAACATGCAAGCAATGCCCGAAGATGAAGATATGACTCCAGTCTTGGCTCCATTGAGAGGGTTGAAATCTTGAACCATCTGAGGTTTCACGTCGGATAAGTTTGGACAGTTGAGCAAAAAGCTGGAAACAATGGTAGAGGCGGCAATGTGAGATGTGGCCTGTTCAGAATAAATATGGAACTCGGGTCGGTGAAGAGAAGAGACCAAGAATGATGCCTTGGAATCAAAAACAGAAACTGTGGGGTAAACTGTTGGAAGGCATGTCATTGTGAAATCAGAAGATGGCAGTGTCAGAAAGCAATGTTGCTATTGATTTGTGTTAATGAAGGATAGAATAAAGCAATGTTTTCAATAATATCCAAGAGGTGAAGAAAGGTAAGGCTGGAATGGTCAAAACAAACTGCTTGAAATGTTCAAGCCAGTCAACATGTGGAAAGAGAAACAGGTTTGATGTTTCGGGTCTGAGACTCCTCGTCAGAACTGGGAAAGAGAAAGCAAGTTGGCTTTAAGAATCAGAAAGGGTGGGGGCATTATGAAATGAGGGCATTTTATCGTGTATTGATCTCAATGCTTTACTAAATAAAAACATTTGCATTTCTATCTTCTACACCAATTCCAGATTCACAAAATCAATTTTATGATTAGCTCCTTGTCAAAACACCCACCTTTAGTGGCATTACCCCCTCCGTGTTTGAAAGAGCAAAGGGATCTATTGATTAGTTTAAGAAAGAACTGCAGATGCTGGAAAAATCGAAGGTAAACAAAAATGCTGGAGAAACTCAGCAGGTGAGGCAGCATCTATGGAGCGAAGGAATAGGTTTTGGGTCAAGACCCTTCTTCAGACAAGATCAGTCAAAGGAGGCAGTCAAAGGAGGGGAAGAAGGCCTTGGTTTTAGACACTGATATCATTTGTCCAGTATATTTGAGTTAGAGCTACAGATTTAGACAGCGTGGAAACAGGCCCTACGGTCCGACTTGCCTGCATCGAGTACTCGAGTTAAAGCTCGTGGAAACATAGGGGGAAGAATAGAGGTGTTTAAGAGGCTTTCAGGTAGGCACATGGCAAGTATAGAGGGATATGGATGGATCAGATGATTTTTCGTACCTCGCTACTCAGTCTGAAGAAGGGCAAGCAGATGAGATCAGTTTAACTTGGCATAAAGAGAGACACAAAATGCTGGAGTAATTCAGCAACTCAGGCAGCATCTCTAGAGGAAAGGAAGAGGTGACGTTTCGGGTTGTGACCCTTCTTCAGACAGAGTCAGTACAGAGGGAAACTGGAGGTACGAAAAGGCACAAACAACAAATGAATGAAAGGTATGAAAAAACCCCAAATCTAAGCCCGCACCGATGATCAAGGAGAGACACTGTAACTCAGCAGGACAGGCAGCATCTCTGGAGAGAAGGCATTCACTTGACCACTGAAGAAGGTCACCCATTCCTTCTCTCCAGAGATGCTGCCTGTCCCGCTGAGTTGCTCCAGCTTTTTGTGTCTATCTTCAGTTTAAACCAGCATCTGCAGTTCCTTCCTGCACACGGCGAGAGTATTAACTCTCTCAGCTGTTTCCTGCTATGTCCAGGGCGCTTTCTGCGGCCTCCTGGGTAAGTATCGCCGCCACTTTCCAATGTGAACTTGAGGAAAGAGGAATCTGAGGGGTAACTTTCTCACACAAAGGGTGGTTGGTGTATGGAACAACTGCCAGTAGTCGAGGCAGGGACTATCCCAACATTTAAGAAACAGTTAGACAGGTACATGGATCGAACTGGTTTGGAGGGATAAGGACCAAACGCGGGCAGGTGGGACTAGAGTAGCTGGGACACAAGTTGGGCAGAAGGGCATGTTTCCACACTGTATCACTCTATGACTCTATGATCGTACAGTGTTGTGGAAATTACAAAGAGCCTTGATTGCACTAGGGACTGAGTATGGAACTCGTGAGTGCGAGTTTACATATGTCACCTATTGCGTAAGTCCGGTGTGTCTATATCCGATTGGTTTCTTATTGCACGTGTACTGAGGCACAGTGAAAAACATTGCATGCTCTCCAGAAAAATCATTCCATATATGAGTACGTTAAATTATACACACATACAACAGGTAATGAAAAGAGAAAAATTACCAGCATGCAGAATAGAGTATTGCAGCTACAGAGAAAAATGCAAGGACCACAATGAGGAAGGTTGCATGAAAGTACTAACCTAAGCTTATGAGAGGTTTAGTTTAGAGATACAGCGTGGAAACAGGCCCTTCGCCCCACCGAGTCTGCACCAACCAGCGATCCCTGCATTTTAACGCAATCCTACACACACCAGGGATTTATACCAAGCCAATTAACCTACAAACCTGTGTGTTGTTGGAGTGTGGAGGTTATACCTATGATGAGTCGGCGTACAGGATGGAGGTGGAGCTGCTCACAGGATGGTGCAAATCCCACAACCTCATTCTCAACGTGGGAAAGACTAAGGAGATGGTGGTTGACTTTAGGAGGGCGGGAAAACAACACCATACACCTCTGCACATCGATGGAGCTGATGTGGAAAGGGTCAACAGCGTGAAGTTCCTAGGACTCCACCTGTCAGATGACCTGACGTCCACGACCAACACCACAGCACTGGTCAAGAGAGCCCAGCAGCGACGACACCCTCTCCGAAGACTACGTAAAGCATGTCTCCCCACTACACACCTACGAACTTTTTATAGGGGGACAATCGAGAGCACATTAACCTACGGCATCACTTCCTGGTTCGGGAGCTGCAAGGCGTACGAACGGCACCAACTAGACAGGATTGTGAAGACCGCCAGCAGGATTATTGGTGCTCCACTCCCTTTCCTGCTGGACATATACAGGAAGAGATGTATCAGCAGAGCCATCTCCATCATCAAAGACCCCTACCACCCATCGCACCACATATTCTCCATCCTGCCATCTGGGAAGAGGTACAGGAGCATTAGGTGCAAAACCAGCAGGATGCTCCTCAGCTTCTTCCCGCAGGTTATAAGACTGATAAACGGACTTTGCCCCCTGCCAAAGTATCGTGCACCAACCACCAACCTGGACACACTGCAGCAGAGCCACTGTCGTGCCGCTGCCGATCGGAACGCCTGTTGATGTTTAGTAGAGAGTAGAGTGTTAATTTGTTCATGATATATGTATTTTTACTTCTATTTATTTTTTACTGCACACTGAAATGGACACTGGTTGAGGAACGTTTTTTTGTTTCCTCTGGGTATGTGAATACTCAGGAAGTGACAATAAAGATATACAATACAATACAATACAGACATGCCTTCGATTAATGCCCGAGAAAAAATGGTTCCTACATTTTCTGCATTGATCCCCAAGTGATGAAATTTAGGTGACACAAACGCTTTGAAAATCTTGTCAAGACAGCATTTATCAACTTTTGTACAAGAATGCGTTAATTATATAATTATAATTATATAAGAGTGAGGCGCTAATTATATAAGAGTGCCCTGAAGGCACTCGGAGAAAACCCACAGGGTCACGCGGGAAATGTACAAACTCTGTACGGACAGCACCCGTAGTCAGGATCGAACCCAGGTCTCAGACGATGCGAGCGCTATAAGGCAGCAACTCTACCGCTGCTGCACCACCGTGCCGCCCTTGTTCATATGTGACCGTATGTTCAGTAGTCTTATATAACAGTGGGGAAAGGGTTGCTCCTGATTCTAGGGGTAGGTGCTTTCAAGCTTTTCTATCTACTGCTGCCTGGGAGGAAAGAGAAGAGACAATGCCTGGGGTGTAAGTGGTCCTTGATTATGTTGCCTGCTTTCCTGAGGCAGCATGAAGTGTAGTTGGAGTCGATGGTGGGGAGGCTGGTATGTGTGATGGGTCGGGCTGCATGCATAACTCTCTGTAATTTCTTGTGGTCTTGGGCAGAGCAGTTGCCAAACCAAGTTGTGATGTCTGATGAGGTATAGTTCAGTTTAGGAATTTAGTTTAGAGAAACAGGCCCTTCAGCCCACCGAGACCGCACCGACCATCAATCCCCGTACACTAATACTATCCCACACACTAGGGACAATTTCTAATCTTTACCGTAGCCAATTAACCTACAAAGCTGTACGTCTTTGAAGTGCGGGAGGAAATCGGAGCATCCAGGGGAAACCCATGCGGTCACGGAGAGAACGTACAAACTCCATGCAGACAACAGCTGTAGTCAGGATCAAACCTTGGTCTCTGGTGCTGTAAGGCTGCAACTCCACTGCCGTGCCGCCCTCTGGCCTGCATTCGGTTCTGGCAACTGAGGATAAATTTCTGACCTTGGTTCTTTCCTTCATGTGACTGAGGTGGAAAGAAGTGTGACTCAAATCATCAACTCGATAAATGAATGGGAAGAGGTGGTGCAAAAGCTGGAAACGCACAGTTTGTTCAAAGGTAATGCCAGATTAATATCCCCAACTCCAATGAAAGGTGTATTCATAACAAATTACTCTGCCCTAAAGTTGACATATATATATATATATATATATATATTTATTTTTTTTAGAAGTAAGTACAATAATGTGGTACCAAAGTACCTAATACTTATTGACATATTACATTTCATATACAACTTCTTATTTTTAATTTAATAATAAACAAAAATAAGAAATGAAAGATTACAAAAGGAAAGATTGAGATGAAGTGTTGCGTGAGATAGCAAAATAGCCCTAGAAAAAAAATGGGGAGAAAAAAAAGAAGAGAAGAAAGAAAGAAAAAAGAAACAAAAGAGAAGAGGAAAGGAGATTGAAATCAGGAGTGGATACTTGGAATGAAAAGTGAAATCTCTACCGAAATGGAAAAAATCTCGGGGTTTCTGCGTGTGGTGTTGGCGTAGCAACGAATCAAAGGAAGGTTGGCACCCACAAGACAGGCAGAAACACACACACACACACACACACACACAGTTTTAAATATAGATAGATAGATAGATAGATGATGCTCTTCCTCTCTTTAATTGGCATCCAAGGGGTATCATTCTCAAGCAGATTCCAAAGATGATTTTGGGAATTTTGGAAAATACTTCTGATCAGATCACTTTCCTGTAAATCTGATTCCAGTATTCCAGTAACTTACTCCAAGGGGAATACCCAGCATCATCAACAGGAATAGTTCCCCTTCCACCCACACTGAATATAACCTGGCAGCACACATTTTGCTTCTCTTCCACTTTCACAAGTGAAACATGACGCCTGCTGAGTGATATTCACATCCCACCAACAGTAGAACCTCTATGTGTAGGAAGGAACTGCAGATGCTGGTTTATACCGAAGATAGACACAAAATGCTGGAGTAACTCAACGGGTCAGGCAGCATCTCTGGAGAAAAGGAATAGGTAACGTTTTGGGTCAGAACCCTTCTTCAGACTTCTTGTTTTGGCATTTGCGCCTTTAAGACACACTGGATCATTACCGATTGCGTTCACTCCACTGAACTTTATAGTTTTTGAGCTTTTGAGTCTAGTTTATTGCCACGTGCACCGAGGTGCAGTGAAAAGCTTTTGTTGCGTGCTAACCAGCCAGCGGAAAGACAATACATGATTACAACGAGCCATTTACAGTGTATAGATACATGATGAAGGGAATAACATGAAGAACATTTAGTGCAAGATAAAGCCAGTAAAGTCTGATCAAAGATAGTCCGAGGGTCTCCAATAAGGTGGATAGTTCAGGACTGCTCTCTAGTTGTTGGTAGGATGGTTCAGTTGACTGATGAAGAGTCAGTTCAGTTGCCTCAATGAAGACTGTCCAGTGATCAGGGGGGTCTTCTTGGACTTTGCAGGTGCCTCCTAAATTGGAAAACTAACGTATTCACAATTCTTATTTGCTAACTCATCTTGACTGAATTTAGAAAGTTTGTTTTGTTTCCTCTTTGTTCAATGAGAATCAAAGCCAGGTGACATGTCCCAAGCCTGACAGGAACAGGCGGTTCCAGTTTATTTCACACAGTCGCAGCAGCTGGTGCCTATATTCCCGTACCGTTTCATACCTCTAGTTTCCATCTCCCCTGATTCTCAGTCTGAGGAAGGGTCTCGACCCACAACATCACCTATTCCTTTTCAGCTGTTCTCTGACAGAGGATTCTAAAGCCATACTTACTAGACCACCTTGGTGGCCTTTTGACCACTTCCTACTAGGAAAAGCATTTTCCACTTTTTCCAAATATCTCCAGTGACTGGAGTAGTTGAAATGCATTAAGTTAAACTGGTGCTGAATGCGTCACCCTTAACCTCCTGTGCATTGCATGCATCACTGATGCACCATGCAGACTTGCAAAGCCGAAGGTGCTGACATACATATTGCAGCTGCCTGATTGTGCCATCAGCAGTTATCCCAGCAAAGGACTGCTGGTTATTATTTATGAATCATCGTAGCTTGATACAATGAAGAAGGGTCTCGACCCGAAACTTGACCTATTCCTTCGCTCCATAGATGCTGCCTCACCCACTGAGTTTCTCCAGCATTTTTGTCTAGCTTGATACAATTAAATGGTTTTCTGGACCACTTCAGAGAATAGAGGGAGGCGCAGTGGAGCAGCTGTAGAGTTGTTGTCTTACAGCATCAGAGACCCAGGTTCAATCCTGACTACCGGTGCTGTCTGTATGATGTTTGTGCATTCTCCCTGGAACCGTGTGGGTTTTCTCCGGGTGCTCCGGTTTACTCCCACGTACAGGATTGCAAGTTAATTGGCTTCGGTAAATTGTAAATTGTCCCTAGTGTGTAGGAATGTAATAGTGTGCAGGGATTGCTGGTCGGCAGGGACTTGGTGGGCTGAAGGGCCTGTTTCCACACTGTATCCCTAAAGTAAAGTAACTAAAGTAAACACATTGGTATGGGATGTTACACACCGACCAGATAAGAACACTCTATTTTCCACCTTCAAGAATATTGCTGAACCAATTAGTAATAAAACTTTATGGTCACTTTGACTTGCATCACATATCTTAATTGCTAGTAAACAGGGAAAGGTACACAGGAGCACGAGAAAGTAGGAGCAGGAGGGGGACACCAGGTCCCTCCATGCCTGGCCCACCATTCAATATGATCATTGGCTGATCCACCCCAGGAATCAAACTCTCCTCCAGTGCCATTAATGCAACAGACAAGAAGGCACTCTACTTCGTGAGAAGACTGAGGACATTTGGCATGTCTCCAATGGCTCTTACCAACTTCTCTGGATGCATCACAGCTTGGTTTGGGACCAGCTCTGCCCAAGTCTGCAAGAAATTGCATATTGTAGATGTAGCCCAGTCCATCACGCAGTCTTCCCATCATTGACTCCATCTACACTTCATGCTGCCTCAAAAAAGCACCCAACATAACAAAAGAGTTGGCCCACTGCAGTCTTTCCTTCCTTCTCACTGCTACCATCTGGCAGCAGGTACAGAAGCTTGAAAGCACACACCACCCGACTCAGGAGCTGCTTCCTTCCCTCTGTTATCGGGCTTCTGAATGGTCTTTCCATAACCATGGGGACTGTTTGATTCATCTGTACCCCATTGCGAATATTTGACTTTGTCTAAGGAACTGATGCGCTACAATGCAGAGAACTATATTCTGCACTCTGTGTCTTCCCCTTTGTTGTACCTATTATAATTGAGTTTGACCTGATTGTATCTATGTGTGGTATATTGGATCTGTTTCGATAGCATGCTAAACAAAGCTTTTCACTGTACATGGTACATTTGACGATAATAAACTTGAAACCTAGTTCCCTGTAACCCTCAGTTCCTCAATCTTTCAAACATTTATCCATCTCTACGACAAATATTTCTCATGACCACTCTTGAGAGCAAAATATTTCAGAGATTCACAACCCTCCCTAAGAGAAGTGGGAGCCTGGAACTCAGTGCTAGGAGTGGTGAAGGTGAGGCCGATTTGATAGTGGCATTCACAGAGGCTTTTTCATCAGCACATGGATGTACAGAAATGGAGGGATATCGATCACATGCAGGCAGAAGAGAAGTTCAATAACATTAACCGTAGATATGAAATCCTCTTCCCTTGACCATATTCATTTTTCTGCATACAGCCCGGTTGGACTTTTTCAATGCAAAAACATTCCAGACATTCAGCCTTTCCGTAGAAAAATGTAACACTATGATTTAAATGATCAACATAAATGAACTCATAAAGATGGACACATAAAAGCTAGAGTAACTCAGCGGGTCAGGCAACATCTCTGGAGAAAATAGGAATAGGTGACGATAGGTGAAAAATTCATCGGAAATTGCGGCGAATTGTGGACGCAGACAAGACCATCACACAAACGAACCTCCCTTCTATTGACTCCATTTATATCTCACGCTGCCTGGGCAAGGCCAGCAGCATAATCAAGGACAAGTCGCTCCCTGGCCACTCCCTCTTCTCCCCTCTCCCGTCAGACAACAGGTATAGAAAACACACACCTCCAGATTCGGGAACAGTTTCTTCCCAGCTGTTATCAGGCAACTGAATCATCCTACCACAACCAGAGAGTATTGCTGAACTACTATCTACCCCTTTGATAAACCGCTTCTGTACCCACTCCAAATCCTATTTGTAATGGGACATCCAGAGCTGCACACAATACTCCAAATGCAGCCAAATCAAAGAGTTATCCCCAGACTAACCTTGATTGGACTTTGGAGAGAGGGTTTGAAGAAGGGTTTGAAGAAGGGTTTCGGCCCGAAACGTTACCTACTTCCTTCGCTCCATAGATGCTGCTGCACCCGCTGAGTTTCTCCAGCATTTTTGTGTACCTTGATTGGACTTTGCTGGTTTTACCTTGCACTAAACGTTATTCCCTTATCATGTATCTATACACAGTAAATGGATCGATTGTAATCATGTGTTTAAGAAGGAACTGCAGATGCTGGAAAATCGAAGGTAGACAAAAGTGCTGGAGAAACTCAGTGGGTGCAGCAGCATCTATGGAGCGAAGGAAATAGGCAACGTTTCGGGCCGAAACCCTTCTTCAGACTGATCAGTCTTCTGCCCGAAACGTTGCCTATTTCCTTCGCTCCATAGATGCTGCTGCACCCGCTGAGTTTCTCCAGCACTTTTGTCTACCTTCGATTGTAATCATGTATGGTCTGTTTGCTGACTGATTAGCGCGCAACAAAAGCTTGTCACTGTACCTCGGTGTAACACGTGGCAATAAACTCAACTCAACTGAACTGTTACTTTTTTGTTTAAGAAAGAACTGCTGATGCTGGAAAAATCGAAGGTAGACAAAAATGCTGGAGAAACTCAGCAGGTGAGGCAGAATCTATGGAGCGAATGAATAGGGGTCTGAAGAAGGGTCTCGACCCGAAACGTCGCCTATTCCTTCGCTCCATAGATGCTGCCTCACCCGCTGAGTTTCTCCAGCATTTTTGTCTAGCTGTTACTTTTTTGCATATCTTTCATTAATTTATTCTATATCTCTCTACATCACCGTCTATAAATCTCGTTTCCCTCTCCCCTGACTGTTCGTCTGAAGTAGGGTCTAAACCTCCAGAGAAGCTGCCTGACCCGTTGAGATACTCCAGCTTTTCGTGTCTATCTTCTGTTTAAACCAGCATCTGCAGTTCCTTCCTACAGAATTAACTCATAAATATTGTTTTAACGTTTTACAAAGGTGAAGCACTGCAGATGCTGGGAATATGAAATAAAATAAGAAAATGCCACAAAAAAAAGCGCTCAAGTCAGGCAGCATCTGTGGAGCGAGAATGCCTGGAAAGTTTATGGTAGGTAACATTTGACCAAATGTAAAGTTTTACTGATGCAATTATTTGAAATAAATCAGCGATAAAATCGACCCTGATATGAAGCTTTTAAATGTACAGAGCAAACATGTTTTGTTTAATGATTGCTTCAAACAACGGCTAATATGCTCCGTGTAGGACGGTTGGTTTAAACCGAAGATAGACACAAAATGCTGGAGTAACTCTGCGAGACAGGCAGCATCCCTGGAGAGAAGGAATGGGTGACGTTCCGGATCTGAAGAACGGTCTTTCTCGACCCGAAACATCACCCATTCCTTCTCTGCAGAGATGCTGCCTGTCCCGCTGAGTTACTCCAGCATTTTGTGTCTATCTTCGGCTAATATGCTCGGTTGTGTTGGGGGGGGGGGGGGGGGGGGAGGGGGGTTGAATGTAGTAAATGACTCCGTTTTACTTCCTACCATCTCACCATTAACCAAAAATGGCATTGTTATTGGTTTTGCAGTGATTAACTCATGCCACGCAAATGGTACGATATCTCGCATTTCATGTATGGGTGACAACCTGGAATGCGAGTTTGGTGCGAGGGAGTGTTTAACTGAACACTTGCCAAATCCCGGGTCCCCGCTTGCGGGTAGGTGTTGCCCTCTCTGCACCAATATATAAACTCGGGGGACGGAGCAGGAGAGTCAGACACACAGCGCCAAGTGCAAGATCACAGAGCGATCAGGTGTTCGGGCAGACAGACAGACAGACAGACAGACAGACAGACAGACAGACAACAATATTTTACAGCGCAGGACTTTGCATCGCCGTCTCGCACAGAGCAAAACAAAAGATGGGCTGCAAACTGTGTGGATTATTCACTGTGACAATTGTTCTCATGTTAATGGAAAATGGTAAGCATTTATGAACAAAAACGACTCGTGCATGGTTGCATTTACTTCGGGAGAAAGCATGCAGACGATTTGTTGATATTGCTGTTTTAGTGTTTGTTATATGCTGCTTTGTGTTGCTCGAAGTACAAGATTTGGTATTAGAAATGTCAGACCCGGTGGGAACACTGGATACGGATAAATATTATTATTTCTGAAGTCTGAAGAAGGGTCTCGACCCGGAACGTCACCTATTCCTTCTCTCCGGAGATGCTGCCTGACCCGCTGAGTTACTCCAGCAGCATCTTAAATATCAACATCGTTCAGCATATTCCACTTCTCGGGGGGGGGGGAAACAAATCTATTTTCGCCGTTTGCTTATATATTGTCGAGAAACCTGATTAATGCAAATGGAAATGTGTGATATTAAGTGATATTAAACGGGGCATACTTGAGATACTAGGAACTGCACATGCTGGGATCTTGAGCTAAACACAAAGTGCTGGAGAAACTCAGCGGGTCAGGCAGCATCTGTGGAGGGAATGGACAGACGCTGTTTTGTCTGTTCAGGCTGGAGACTCAGGAAGAGTCATGAATCCAAACGTCGCCTGTCTGTTTCCTCCACAGATGCTGCCTGACCCGCTGAGTTCCCCCAGCACTTTGTTTTCCCATAATTCGAACTAAATTGGAAAACTTGATTCTCGCAGATTAACGAGACCTTTCGTTTTGTCAATTTAACCCCCGAAAAAGGGGCGATGTCATTAAAAAAAAATGCTTGATTCAACTCTTGATGAATTTAAACGATGTTTGGAATCGTTCAGCTATTAGAATATTCTCCCAGGACGCCGCCGCGACAAGTTCACTTCAATAAGAAAGTCAGAGAGTCGGTCAACTTTCAGAACTCTAGAAACTAAGGAGCGATT